>SJYA01002911.1:256308-343601 GCA_006410615.1 Neotragus moschatus | reverse complement strand
ATCTATTTGCCATGAAGTGATGGGACCAGATGCCACAATCTTAGTTTTCTGAATGTTGAGCTTTAAGCCAACTTTTTCACTCTCCTCTTTCACTTTCATCAAGAGGCTCTTTAGTTCTTCTTCGCTTTCTTCCATAAAGGTGGTGTCATCTGCATATCTGAGGTTATTGATATTTCTCCCAGCAGTTTTGATTCCAGCTTGTGCTTCTTCCAGCCCAGCGTTTCTAATGATGTACTCTGCATAGAAGTTAAATAAGCAGGGTGACAATATACAGACTTGATGTGCTTCGTTTCCTATTTGAAACCAGTCTGTTGTTCCATGTCCAGTTCTAACTGTTGCTTCCTGGCCTGCATACAGGTTTCTCAAGAGGCAGGTCAGGTGGTCTGGTATTCCCATCTTTCAGAATTTTCCACAGTTTATTGTGATGCACACAGTCTATAAGACCTTCTATAACTAACACCATAAGCATGTCTTTTTCATCACAGAGGACTGAAATGCAAAAGTAGGAAGTCAAGAGATATTGGAGTAACAGACAACTTTGGCTTTGGAGTACAAAATGAAACAGGGAAAATGCTAACAGTTTGCCAGAGAACACATTGGTCATAGCGAACATCTTCCAACAACACAACAGATAACTCTATACATGGACATCACCTGACGGTCAATACCGAAATCAGCTTGATTATATTTTTTGCAGCGGAAGATGGAAAAGCTCTATACAGTCAGCAAAAAGAAGACCTGGAGCTGACTGTGGCTTAGATAACAAGCTCTTTATTGCAAATTCAGCCTTAAATTGAGGAAAGTAGGGAAAACCATTAGGGCATTCAGATATGACCTAAATAAAATCCCTTATGATTATACAGTGAAGGTGACAAATAGATTCAAGGAATTAGATCTGATAGACAGAGTGCCTGAAGAACTATGGACAGAGGTTCATAACATTGCACTGAAGGCAGTGACAAAAACCATCCCAAAGAAAAAGAAATGCTAGAAAGCAAAGTGGTTGTCTGAGATCTGAGATGCTATAAAAATAGCTGAGGAAAGAAGAGAAGTGAAAGGCAAAGGAGAAGGGGAAAGATATACACAACTCAATGCAGAGTTCCAGAGAACAGCAAGGAGCGATAAGAAGACCTTCTGAAATGAACAATGCAAAGAAATAGAGGAAAACAATTGAATGGAAAAGACTAGAGATCTCTTCAAGAAAATTGGAGATAGCAGGGGACTATATCTTGCAAGAATGGGCATGATAAAGGAAGAAACAGTAAGGAGCTAACAGAAAGAAAAGAGATTAAGGAGAAGTGACAAGAATACACAGAAGAACTTTTTTTTTTTTTTAAGTCTTAATGACCTGGAAAACCATCATAGTGTGGAAACTCACTGAGAGCTGGACATCCTGGAGTGTGAAGTCAAGTGGGCCTTAGGAAGCGTTATTATAAGCAAAGCTAATGGAGATGATGGAATTCCAGCTGAGCTATTTCAAACCTTAAAAGATAATGCTGTAAAATGTGGCCATCAATATGTCAGCAAATTTGGAAAGTTCAACAGTGGCCACAGAACAGGAAAAGGTCAGTTTTCATTCTAATCCCGAAGAAGGGGAATGCCAAAAAATGTTCAAACTACCATACAATTGTGCTCATTTCACATACTAGTAAGCTGATACTCAAAATCCTTCAAGCTATGTTTCAGCAGTATGTGAACTGAGAACTTCCAGAGGTACAAGCTGGATTTAGAAAAGGCAGAGGAACCAGAGATCAAATTGCCAACATCCATTGGACCACAAAGAAAGCAAGGGAGTTCCAGAAAAACATCTGCTTCTGCTTCATTGACTACACTAAAGCCTTTGTGTGGATCACAACAAACTGTGGAAAATTCTTAAAGAGATGGGAATACCAGGCCATCTTATCTGTCTCCTGAGAAACCTGTATGCAGGTCAAGAACCAACAGTTAGAACTTTACATGGAACAACAGACTGGTTCAAAATTAGGAAAGGAGTATGTCAAGGCTATATATTGTTACCTTGCTTATTTAACTTTAATGCAGAGTTGTTGTTGTTCAGTCACTAAGTTGTGTCCAACTCTTTCCAACCCCATGGACTACAGCACTCCAGGCTTCATTGTTCTTCACTATCTTCTGGAGTTTGCTCAAATTCGTGTCCATTGAGTTGATGATGCCATCCAACCGTCTCATCCTCTGTCACCCGCTTCTCCTCCTGCCCTCAATCTTTCCCAGCATCAGGATCTTTTCCATTGAGTTGGCTCTTCGCATCAGGTGGCCAAAGTATTGGAGCTTCAGCTTCAGCATCAGTCCTTCCAACCATATTGAGGGTTGATTTCCTTTAGGATTAACTAGTTTGATACTGGAGTGGGTTGCCATTCCCTTCTCCAGGGGATCTTATCAACCCAAGGATCAAACCTAGGTCTCCTGCATTGCAAGCAGATTCTTTAACATCTGAGCTACCAGGGAAGCTTAATTGGCTATACTGCTGCTGCTGCTGCTAAGTCACTTCAGTCATGTCCAACTCTGCGCGACCCCATAGATGGCAGCCCACCAGGCTCCACCATCCCTCGGATTCTCCAGGCAAGAACACTGGAGTGGGTTGCCATTTCCTTCTCCAATGTGTGAGAGTGAAAAGTGAAAGTGAAGTCGCTCAGTCGTGTCCGACTCCCAGCGACACCATGGACTGCAGCCTACCAGACTCCTCTGTGCACGGGATTTTCCAGGCAAGAGTACTGGAATGGGGTGCAATTGCCTTCTCCGAATTAGCTATAATTGGCTATACATCAATACAAAATAAAAAGTTTAAAGCTAAAAAAAAATGCTGGCTTTAAACTCAACATTAAAACAAAAGACTAAGATCATGGCATCCGGTCCAATCACTTCATGGCAAATAGAAGGGGGAAAGGGGAAGCAGTGACAGATTTTATTTTGGCGGGGGCGGTGCCTAAAATCACTGCAGATGATGACTGCAGCCATGAAATTAAAAGATGCTTGCTCCTTAGAAGGAAAGCTATGGCAAACCTAGGTAGCATGTTATAAAGCAGAGACATCACTTTGCCAACAAAGGTCCATATAGTCAGAGCTATGACTTTTCCTGTAGTCATGTATGGATGTGAGAGTTGGACCATAAAGAAGGCTGAGTACAAAAGAACTGATGCTTTTGAATTGAGGTGCTGGAGAAGACTCTTGAGATCCCCTTGGACAGCGGGGAGATCAAACCAGTCAGTCCTAAAGGAAATCAACCCTGAATATTCATTGGAAGGACTGATGCTGAAGCTGAAGCTCCGATACTTTGACCACCTGATGTGAAGAGCTGATTCATTGGAAAAGATCCTCATGCTGGGAAAGACTGAATGCAAAAGGACAAGGGGACAGCAGAGGGTGAGATGGTTAGATAGCATCCTCGACTCTATGGGCATGAATTTGAGCAAACTCCAGAACATAGTGAAAGACGGGAGAAGCTGGCATGCTGCAGTTCATGGGGTTGCAAAGAGTTGAACACAACTTAGTGACTGAACAACAAAAGAGGCCTTTTGAGTCATTTGATGAACAACCTTGCTGGAACCCAGGCCTTACCCCTTAGGAAAGAAGCAGAGCCATCACAACATTGGGAGGCATAATGTGACAATGGGTCATAAAGAAGGCTGAATGCCAAAGAAATGATGCTTCAAATTGTAGTGCTGGAGATGACTCCTGAAAGTCCCTCGGACTGCAAGAAGAGCAAACTAACCAATCCTAAAGGAAATCAACCCTGAACCTGCATTGTAAGAACTAATGCTGAAGCTGAAGCTCTAATACACACATACATGTAAGAAGGTGGAACCTCCTTTATTTTGTTTGCTTATCAAAATAAACCTGCAGGAAATAGATTTTGACACACGCTGCTTTTGACATTCTGTGAAATTTCACTTCAGTCATGACTGTGTTATCACTCCCTGGGCTGGGAGACTATCAGAAAATTCACTGAGTGGGGATCCAGGAGCCCAAAGTTGGAACTTGGCTCAGTGACTAACCAGTTTTGTGGGCTTGGTTAACTCATTTTTTTCTTCCAAGACCTCATTGTTTTGTTGTTGTTGTTGAAGGAAAAGAATTGGACTGCTAAATACAGTTGTATTTACACGAGATTTGGTCCAGCCTTCCCCACCCCATCCTCGCCTCTGGCCCTACAGATACCAAAATGTTCAGATGCTTAAGCCCCCTGCCTTCTGGATCTGTGGTCCCAAACCCACAGTTACAGAGGGCCAACTATAATCTATACAGAATTTTATAATGTTGAGATTTCCTTTTTTAAAAAAAAATTGAGATATAATTCACATGCCACTAATAGTCACCTTTTAAAATCATGTAATTCAGAGGGTTTTTTTTAGTATATTCACAAAGTTATACAGTCATACACTATGTAATTCTAGAACATCTTCATCACCCAAAAACGAAACCTATATTCATTAGTAGTCACTAGCCGTTTCTTCTACCCAGCCCTGTCAACCACTAACCTACTTTCTGCCTATATGCATTTTCCTTTTATGCACATTTTATGTAAATGGAATCATATAGCAGGTGCCATTTTGTGTCTATCTGGCTGGTTTCACTTAGCATAATGTTCTCAAGGTTTATCCATGTTGTTGCATGAATCTTTACTTCATTTCTTTTTATGGCTGAATAATATTCCATTGTATTAGTTTTGTTTTTAAAGAAAGAAATAATGGGCAAAACATATTCTGTTCTCTTTTTCCCAGGACTCACTACCCAGCTCTAGTCTTTATCCCCATTCCTCATCCTTAAATTCTGGCCTTAGATATCACCCTGTCCCCAGGTTCACTCCTATCCCATCTCTGAGCTACAGTGCGTCCTAGACTCTCATCCTATCTCTGACATTCTCCCACCCCTCATGCCTTATTCCTCCCCAAACTTGCCGGAATCCCCTTCCCATCTGTCACTCACAGAGAGGCTTCATTTTTCACTTCATCTCTCAACCCACTATTGATCAGTTGGTATGAAGTCACTCATGGCATATATCTCGTGGGAATTAGTTAAAAAACAAAAGCTTGATTTTGTAAAAGATTACAGACCAGGTAAATTCTCAAATGTCCCAGGCATCCAAACCACAGCTCCCAAATGCATGCATGCTTCCCTGCTGCCTTTCAGAGCAACCCTTGCATGCAAACCTCCAGGAGAAGACACAGTCCTGGGAGGACACTGGGGCAGGAAGCACCTCTTCCCACTTCTGCTGCTTCTCCCAGGGGCAGACCTTGCTTCACCCTCAGTATGCTGGGCACCGGGCACTCACCCTTTCTGTCCCTGCGTTGCCTACAGAACGAATGTGAAGGGGACCTGGCAGAGGCGATGCCGGCGCTCGAGGCTGCACTCGCTGCACTGGACACGCTGAACCCGGCAGATATCTCGCTGGTGAAGGCCATGCAGAACCCACCTGGTCCTGTCAAGCTGGTCATGGAGAGCATCTGTGTGATGAAAGGGCTGAGGCCAGAGAGGAAGCCGGACCCCAGTGGCAGCGGTAACCCCTTCCAGCACCCTTCCCAACCCAGAGGCATACACAGGCTGCCCTCTCCTGACAGGAAGGGTGCCAGCATCCCCACGCATCCTGCCCCAGGCCTGCAGGCCATATCATGGTGTCTTAGGGGAAATAACATAAGCCCCAGGATATGCGTGTACTCACTTGTGTTTCTTCACCATGCTCTCTCCTCTCAGTCAGTAAGGAAAATGCAGGCATCTTTTAGGTGAAGCCAAACTCAGTCAAGGCCCCCGTGGACAAATTGTTACAAAAATGAAGGTCATGCAAACAAGAGGACTGATAGGGAGCAAGCACACAGAGTAATATGGGGGTGAGAGGGAGGGAGAGAAACAAAAAGAGCTCAGGAGAGAAAGATAAAGGAGAAACTGAGAAAAAGAGAGAGAGAGAGAGAAACTGAAAAAGATAACCAGAGGGAAAAGGAGACTGAGACAGACACAGAGAAATGGAGAGAGAGATAGTGAGACTGAGCAAGAAATAGAGACCTGGACACCTAGATACATGCACATAGGCATGAAGAGATCATAAACAGAAAAAGAGGTCAGGATGGAAAGAAATGTGGAGGAGGAAAGACAAGCACAGGCAGGGGTGAATAGGGGAGTGGGAGACTCTTACAGTGTCAGATACAGATAACAGAGAAAGATGTTGGCAAGAGAGAAAAGCAGAAAGAAGCTAAGACACAGAAAAACTGAAAGTGAACAATGGAGACAGAGCAGGGACCTCCCCAGAAATACAGAGACATACAAAAATCGAGAGTGAGTGGGAAGAAAATAGACCAGAAAGAAGAGAAAGAGAGACAGGGAAGCAAAGACACACACAGAGAGAATGGTGGTAGGAGGTGAGGTGGAGCATGACGCGCTGGTGAAGGATTAGAGGAAGAAAGACAGGGATAAAGGAGGCAGAGAGTGAAACTGACAGGCCTGAGGAAGACCAGGATACAGAAACTCAGAAGACGGGAGAAAAGGAATAGGGGAGAGAGAGAGAGGAAAGTTTAATGGAGCCTAGAAGCGTGAATAAGTGAAAATTCATTCTTAAAATTTAAATTAGATGTAGAATCTTGCACTAAAATCAGTGTCTTAAAACTGAAAGAAAAAGTGAAAATGAAATCGCTCAGTCATGCCCGACTCTTTGTGATGCCATGGACAGTAGCCTGCACCAAGCTCCTCCATCCATGGGATTTTCAAGGCAAGAGTACTTAAAGAGTCTTAAAACTGAACAAGGACTTAAAAACCATCTCCTGTGATATTTCTTGCCTTTTGAATCCTTGTATCCTTCAAACAGTCCTGCTATTCCTCCATTGCTTCTGAAATGTTAGAAATTCCTGATCCTTCCTTCGGGAGACTCTGGCTTCTGCTTCCCAGTGAATAGCATTCCCTCTTCCTTGGCTGGTTTCAGGACAAAAACCACATGAAGCAATGCAGAGGTGACCAGAAATGGACAAATAGGGAGAGGATGTTACAGGAGACTCCTCTAGGGAAGCATCTGAGATGTAATAAGTTAGTCTGAGTAAAGATGAGCTAGCCAGTGCTTTTCCACTCTGGCTGTACCCTGGTATACCTGGGAACCTAAAGAATGCTAAAGCCCCTGCCCCGCTCCTAGAGATTCTTATTCCTTTAGCCTAGGGTGTGGCCTGAGCATTAGTATTTTTCTTAGAGCTCCCAGGTGATTCTAAGCTACAGCCATGATTGAAAACTACTGAAATATGCAAAGCAGGATCAGGTCTCAAAAATCAGTTCTCTTCTTTGATCATTTGATGTTGGCCACAGGATGCATCATCCACCCTTCTTATTTTAAAATTGAAGTTAATTTTGTGTATTATTCACAAAATAAGTCACAGAATTTAACCAATATATTGGGATAGAGCAAAAGCACAAATTAATTTTGTACTTAGTCGCTCAGTTGTGTCTGACTCTTTGAGACCCCTGACTGTAGCCCGCCAGGCTCCTTTGTCCATGGGGATTTTCCAGACAAGAATACTGGAGTGGGTTGTCATGTCCTCCTCCAGGGAATCTTCCCAACCCAGGTCTCGCGCATTGCAGGCAGATTCTTTACTCTCTGAGCCACCAGGGAAGCCCAAATTAGTTTTGGATACCTTAAATTTAAACAAAGCAGATCATTTCTTAGGATGCAAACAAAAACTTTTATTGGAAATATTTGTTTTGTGTCTAAGCTTGCTGTAGAAATAGGACATATTTGACCTGTTGTATCTAATACAATATCTCAAGTATAACTCTTTTTTTTTTAAACTTTTTACTTTGTAGTGAGGTTTAGCTGATCAATATTGTGATAGTTTCAGGTGAACAGTGACGTGATTAAGCCATACATATACATACATCCTTTGTACCCCAAGCTCCCCTCCCATCCAGACTGCCACATAACATTGAGCAGATATTTTTTGATGAGTGGAGCTTGGCAAGGGTTTATCATCAAAAAGAGTGACATTTTTGTAACACATTGACAAAAGGAGCACTTCCTGGGATGGGCTCAGGGCTCACTCATTTATTAGTCATCATGAGGGGTGCTAAGATGAACAAAGGCCCTGTTTCGTTTCAGGGCAGGCTGAGGACAGCCCTCTGTCTGGTTGCATGTCTACAAGTTGCTTCCCCTACCCTCACTCTTTCTCTGGAGACACTCAATCACTCACTCACTCACTAGAAGGACTGATTCATCCCAGGGATGACAAAACATGCTCTATCAGACCCACCTCCCATATTTGGAAAAGAATATTCAAAATATTAATACGTGCTTATGGATCCAGTTGCCCTCTTCATGTATGACTGGGGAAAAGGGCAACATTCATTAAATTATGTTAAAAACTGATAATCAAGCACTATGCCAGATTGTAATAAACACAGATGGAGCAAACAATTTTTTAAATGTATAATTGAGTTACTATATTAGTTTTAATGTATAACTAGTGACTCAAGATTATTATAGATTATATATTAGGTTATAGATTGTTATAGGTTATCTAGATTATAGACATAATCTATTTATATAGATTATATAAAGTTATTATAAAATACTGACTATATTCCCTATGTTGTACAATATATTCTTTAGCTTACTCACTTTAATCATGGCAGTGTGTACTGCATAATCCCCTGCCTTTATACTGCTACTCTCCCTTCCATCTCCCCACTCTTAACCACTACTTTGTTCTCTATATCTGTGAGTCTGTTTCTGTTTTGTCATATTCATTCATTTGTTTTATTTTTTAGATTCCACATATAAGTGATAACATATACTTGTCTTCCTCTGTTAGATTTATTTCACTAAGCAATGTCCTCCAAGTCCATCCATGTTGCTACATGGCAGTATTTCATTCTTTCTTATAGCTCAGTAATATTCCATTGTATTCAATATCTTCTTAATCCCATCATCTTTTGATGGGCACAAGATATGGTTGTTCCCATATCTTGGCTATTGTAAGTAATGGTCCATGAACATTGGGGTGCATATATCTTTTTGAATTACTGTTTTTGCTTTTTTCCAGATACGTATCCAGGAGTGGAATTGCTGGATCAATTTTTAGGTTTTTGAGAAGCCTCCATACTGTTTTCCATAGTACCTGCACCAGTTTACATTCCCACTAACAGTATTTGAGAGTTCCCTTTTCTCTACATCCTGTCCAACATTTGTTATTTGTGGTCTTTTTGATGATAATCATTCTGACAGGTGTGACATGATACCTCATTGTGGTTTCAATTTGCATTTCTCTAATAATTAGTGATGTTAGGCATCTTTTTAGTGTGTGTTAGCTATCTATATGTCTACTCAGGAAAAAAGTCTATTCAAGTCTTCTGACCATTTTTTGACTGGATTGTTGTTTTAAATACGGAGTTGTATGAGCTGTTTATAGATGGATATTAGCCTCTTACTGGTCATACAATTTGCAAATAATTTCTCCCATTTTAGTAGGTTGTCTTTTTGTTTTGTTTATCATTTCTTTTTCTGCGCAAAAGCTTTTAAACTTAACTAGATCCCATTTGTTTAGTTTTGTTTTGCTTTTGTTTCCTTTGCCTTGGGAGAAGAATCCAGAAAAATTTGTTATGATTTATATTTTCTTCTAGGAGTTTTATGGTTTCTAGTCTTATGTGAGTGAGTGAAGTCGCTCAGTCATGTCTGACTCTTTGTGAACCCATGGACTGTAGCATACCAAACTCCTCTGTCCATGGGATTTTTCCAGGCAAGGGTACTGGAGTGGGTTGCCATTTCCTTCTCCAGAGGATCTTCCCAACCCAGGGATCGAACCCGGGTCTCCCACCTTGCAGGCAGACACTTTACCATCTGAGCCACCAGGGAAGCCTTTTATTTAGTTTTAAATCCATTTTGAGTTTATCTTTGTGTATGGTGTTAGGAAGTGTTCTGATTTCCTTCTTTTACATGTAGCTGTCCAGTTTTCCCAGCACCACTTATTGAAGAGACTTCTTTTCCCTGTTGTTTATTCTTATCTCCTGTGCTGTGCTTAGTTGCTCAGTCGGCTCCTCTGTCCATGGGGATTCTCCAGGCAAGAATACTGGAGTGGGTTGCCATGTCCTCCTCCAGGGGGTCTTCCCAATCCAGGTCTCCCACATTGCCAGTGGATTATTTACCATCTGAGTCACAAAGGAAGCCCTTTTTATCTCCTATATCATGCATTAATTGACCATAAGTGAGTATGTTTATTTCTGGGCTGTCTATTCTGTTCCATTGATCTTGCATCTGTTTTGCTGTATCAGTCCTATACTGTTTTGATTACTGTAGCTTTGTAATAGTGTCTGAAGTCAGGGACTGAAATAACTTCAGCTTTGTTCTTTTTTTTCTCAGTATTGTTTTGGCTAATCAAGGTCTTTTGTTGTTCTATATACATTTTAAGATTATTTTTTCTAGTTCTGTTTTTAATATTTTGAAACATTTTTACATTAGATTGCTTTGGGTAATATGGATATTTTAATATTAATTCTTTCAATTCATGAGCATGAGATATCTTTCCATTTATTTGTACCATGTTCAGTTTCCTTCCACAGTGTTTTATAGTTTTCACAGTATAGGTCTTTCACCTCCTTGGTTAAGTTTATTTCTAGGTATTTTATTCTTATTGATGATTTTAAGGAGATTGACTTTTGCTTTCTCTTTCACTATTAATATATAGAAAAACAACAGAATTCTGTATATTAGTCTTGTATCCTACAACATTACTTATTTTTCAGTTTAATAATTTTTTGTGGAGACTTTAGGGTTTTCTATATATAATATGTGTCATCTGGAAATAGTGACAGTTTTCCTTTTTCCCTGCCAATTTGGATGCCATTTGTTTCTTCTCCTTGCCTGATTGCGGTGGCTAGGACTTTGTTTCATTGATCTTTTCTGTTTATCTCTATTTTATTTCTCTTTCTTTGACCTTTATTGTTTCCTTCCCTCCACTAACTTTGGGCTTTGTTCTTTTTCTAATTCCTTTAGTTGGCAGGTTAGATTGTTTATCTGAGATTTTTGTTTGTTTGTTTCTTGAGGTATGCCTATATCACTATAAACTTCCCTCTTAGAGCTGCTTTTTTGTTCCATAGATTTTGGAAAGTTGTGTTTTTCTTTTCACTTGTCTCAAAGTATTTTCTGATTTCTTCCTTGATTTCTTCACTGATCCGTTGGTTTTTAGTAGTATGTTTTTGTGTTTTTACCATTTTTCTCCCTGTAATAGTTTTTCTAGTTTCATATTGTTGTGATCAGGAAAAAAAAAATGTTGGTATAATTTCTAGCTTCTAGACTTGTTTTGTTGCCTAGCGTGTGATCTATCCTGGAGAACATTCCAAGAGCACTTGAAGAGAATGTGTATTCTGCTGGTTTGGGTTGGAATTTCCTCTAGATATTGTTAAGTCCAGTTGGTCTAATGTGTCATTTAAGACCACTGTTTCTTTATTGATTTTCTCTCTGGGTGATCTAATTATGTAAGTAAGGTGTTACTAAAGTCCCCTCCTATTAGTGTATTAATGTCAATTTCTCCCCTATGTCTGTTAATATTTGCTTTATATATTTGTATGCTCCTCTATTAGGTGCATAAATGTTAACAAATGTTATATGTTCTTCTTATATGGATCCCTTTATCATTATACAATGGTCTTGTTTTTCTTTTGCTATAAACTTTGTTTTAAAGTCTATTTTGATATGAGTGTTGCTAACCCACTTTCTTTTCATTTTCATTTTGTGAAATAACTTTATCATCACCTCACTTTCAGTCTGTGTGTCTTTAGCTCTAAAAAGAATCTCTTATTAGCAGCAGTCTTGGGTTTCTTTTTTTTAACCAATCAGTCATTCTATGTCTTTTTATTGGAGAATTTAGTCCATTGACATTTAAAATGATTATTGATAAGTATAAAACTTATTGACATTTTGTTACTTCTTTTCTGGTTGTGCTNCATCACCTCACTTTCAGTCTGTGTGTCTTTAGCTCTAAAAAGAATCTCTTATTAGCAGCAGTCTTGGGTTTCTTTTTTTTAACCAATCAGTCATTCTATGTCTTTTTATTGGAGAATTTAGTCCATTGACATTTAAAATGATTATTGATAAGTATAAAACTTATTGACATTTTGTTACTTCTTTTCTGGTTGTGCTTGTGGCTTTTCTCAGTTATTTTCTTTTAGCCTCTTCCCTTATGGTTTGATCATTTTCTTTTACCCTTATGCCCTGTTCCTTTCTGTTTATTATTATATCTATCATAGATTTTTGATTTGTGATTACCATGAGGGTAATATGTTGACCTATAAAGTGTATGTACTTGTTTAAATATGATAGTCATTTAAATTCAAACACATTCTAAAATATTTATATATTCACTCCCCTCCTCCATGTTTTGTGCTTTTGCTGTCATATTGTACAGCTTTATGTTTATCCATTAGCTGTTTATTTAGTTATAGTTGATTAAATAATTTTTGTCTTTTAATCCTCATACTAGCTTATTTAAGTGATTGATCCACAGCCTATACTATATATTTGCTTTTACTAGTGGGATTTTCCCTTTCCTATAAATTCTAACTGCTTGTTATAGCCTTTTCTTTTCCACTTAAAGAAGACACTTTAACATTTCTTTTAGATTTGGCTAGTATTGATGAAATCTTAGGTTTTGCTTGTCTGAGAAGTTTTTATCTCTCCTTCAATTATAAATGATAGTATTGCTAGTATAGTATCCTAGGTTGTAGGGTTTTTCCTTTCAGGACTTTATACATATAATTTCACTGCCTTCTGCCTTGCAAAATTTCAGCAGAAAAATCACCTGATACCCTTATGGAAGTTCCCTTGAATGTGACTCTGTCTTTCTTCTGCTGCTTTTAGAACTCTCTCTTTATATTTAATTTTTTGCCATTACAATTATGATACCTCTATATCACCTCTTAGCAGCATATGTCCCAACCTGATTGCTTCTCCTCCCTTTCTGCACAACCTCATGTGGATCTTTGCTTACAGCCTTGGTTGTCAAAGAATCTTCCTGCCAGTTTCCAGTTGGTTTTCAAAAAAATTTGCTCCATATGTAGATGTATTTTTTATATGTTCATGGGGGGAAGTAAGCTCAGTAACATACTACTCTGCAATCTTGTTGCTGTCCCCNGGGAGGGATTAGGGGCAGGAGGAGAAGGGGACGACAGAGGATGAGATGGCTGGATGGCATCACTGACTCGATGGACGTGAGTCTGAGTGAACTCTGGGAGTTGGTGATGGACAGGGAGGCCTGGCGTGCTGCGATTCATGGGGTCGCAAAGAGTCGGACACAACTAGGCGACTGAACTGAACTGAACTGAGCTGAATGACCTATATGGTAAAAGAATCTAAAAGAAAGTGGATACATGTATTTGTATAATTGATTCACTAACACAGACCCCATGGACTGTAATCTGCTAGGGTCATCCACCCATGGGATTTTCCAGGCAAGAACATTGGAATGGATTGCCATTTCCTTCTCCAGGGGATCTTCCCAACCCAGAGATCAAAAACTGGTCCCCCACACCACAGGCAGACTCTTTACCCTCTGAGCCTCCAGGGAAGCCCAAAATACTAGAACGGATAGCCATTTCCTTCCCCAAGAGATCTTCCTGGCCCAGGGATCGAACTTGGGTCTCCAGCACTGCAGGCAGATTCTTTGCTATCTGAGCCACAGGGGAAACCAGATCAAATATATTCCACTACAAATGAAATGTAAACTCCCTTTTCTGTGTTGTTATTGTTAATATGGTCTTAAGTAGCCTGTTCTCTTTCAAAAGTCCTTTTTCTTCCTGATCTCAGGCCTGCTGAAATTTGCTGATGATCTTGGCATGGGAGGTACCAAAACACAGACCATCTCCCTTGGCCAAGGCCAAGGCCCTATTGCTGCTAAAATGATCAACAGTGCCATCAGAGATGGGACCTGGGTGGTCTTACAGAATTGCCATCTCGCCACAAGCTGGATGCCTGCTCTGGAGAAGATCTGTGAGGAGGTGATTGTTCCTGAGAGCACCAACATGGGATTCAGGTGAGATGTTGTCCCACCACTGTGTCTCTGGGCCCCAGTCTTGAGCTCCAGATGTCATGGTAATGACTGGGAATCCAAACAAGACACAGTTCAACCCTTAAGAAGCTCTCAGTCTAGTAGAAGGCAGACCATATATGAATAATGTTGATACCATGCAGTACTTGCTGTACTTGTTTGAACAAGACTGGACAAGGAAAGAAAAGTTGAGGAAGACCTTAAGTATTTAAAGATAAATAAGAATTTTCCAGGAAGAACATTCCAGACAAAAGGGACAACATTTGTAAAAGCAAAGGAAACACCAAGAAGTTATCTTGTGATTTTAGGGTATATGTTGTGAGAAACTGTTGTAGGGAGGTGATATGANCTGGACAAGGAAAGAAAAGTTGAGGAAGACCTTAAGTATTTAAAGATAAATAAGAATTTTCCAGGAAGAACATTCCAGACAAAAGGGACAACATTTGTAAAAGCAAAGGAAACACCAAGAAGTTATCTTGTGATTTTAGGGTATATGTTGTGAGAAACTGTTGTAGGGAGGTGATATGATGTGTCTGAAAAGATAGATTTAATACCAGCAAATTAGTTTTAAAACTTATTGGTCAAAAAAAAAAAAAATCCCACCTGTAGTCTAGCTACTTGCTCTATTTTCTGTTTCTGGAGATCCATGGAATTTTAATCAGTATTGGAAGCAGCCATTTGTTTTCTATGAACTTGAAAGTCCAGCAAGACTAGGCCTAAATTTTTGCATTTAGAGAATGATAAAATGAACCAGATAGGCTTTCAAGTCTTTCAACTTAGATTTTCAGTGATCTTCTTATTCTGGACCAGGGTGAGCAAACTATGGCAGAATCCAGTCTGCAGCCTGTGTTTGTATAGCTTGCAGTCTAAGAATAGCTTTACATTTTTTTATGGCTGAAAAAATTGAAAGAAGAATAATACTTCATGATGTGAAAATTATATAAAATTAAATTTCAGTGTCTATAAATAGAGTTATAAAGTTTTATTGAAATATAATCATATTCACTCACATATTGTCTACAACTGCTTCTCTGTTTCAAGTAGTTGTGACAGAGACCATATGGCACACAAAGTCTAAACCATTTACTATTTGATCCTTCATAGGAAAAGTTTGCCAAATTCTGTACTGGGCAACAAAGTTTGGTAGTTATTTTTATTTTAGTTATGTCTGCCTGAAAATAGAAAAGTGTTTGGTGTTTATTTACAAAGCCAGATTAGGCCATAGTTGATTGTATTCATGTAAGGCTCATACAAGATTAATGTAGAAGTTTAAGAGGAAATCCATTAATTTCAAGGATTCTATTTTTTATGGGATGCTGAGTTGTTTCATTTATTATCAGTTACATACTCAATGAAGAAAAATTATTCATGTTGACATCTAAGACTTCTTGACCCCAAAGTTGGAGAAGGAAATGTCTTGTCTTGAAAAGTCCATGAATGGAGGAGCCTAGTAGGCTACAGTCCATGGGATCACAAAGAGTCGGACACAACTGAATGACTTCACTTTCACTTTTAACTTAACCCTAAAGTCACAAGCTTAAGTGCTTACACAAGCCAGCAATGTAACATAAATGACTGAAGAGGATTGGGCACAAGAAATATTCCACTTTCCACCCTGCAGTAGCTATCATCATGGGCATTCAGCCTCAGCTGAATATCAGTAGTGGGTGGTGGGGACTGTGGTAAACTAGAAGCACACGCCCTATAGAGATGAGCTGCCACTGCCTAATGACAGCCAACTGTTGCCAAGCAGGCATGAAGGCCTCTTGTGTCCAGATTTTCTGATTATTTTAAAGAAAAGATGGGAAACTAGAATTTTAAAGAAAGAAAACGAAAGAAAGTGAAATCACTCAGTCATGTCCAACTCTTTGCCACCCCACAGACTGTAGCCTACCAGGCTCCTCCGTCCATGGGATTTTCCAGGCAAGAGAACTGGAGTGGGTTGCCATTGCCTTCTCCAGAGGATCTTCCCAACCCAGGGTTTGAACCTGGGTCTCCCACATTCTAGACAGATGCTTTACCATCTGAGCCACCAGTGAAGCCAGAGTTTTAAAGCCCTAGATTTGTAAAAGTTGGCAACTACTTCAAAAATATGTTGCAGCACTGTGTTGGTTAGCATGCTGAGAGTTAAACATCAGCCAGCTGCACACTGAGGTGAGGTCATAGGCCACCAGTTTATGTCCTCTCCTTCCCCTCTGAGCCCTGTGCCTGGACCATAGCAGGCTGCCCACCAGCCCTTACCACATCCCCAACTTTTCTTTCTCCATGTGGTTGCTCAGCCTGTGTCTTTAATGACTTTTCACCCCCAAATCTGCCTGTTGGAAATCTTTCTAATATCTAGCAAAAAAAAAAAAAAAAACCCACAAAAATGAAACAAAACAGATGCCACAATATGTATGTAGCTTGAGCCTGAGTAAGAAAAGCAAATGAAAGACAATATGCCACACGTTAACCTGTAGATGGTAAAATTATATATACATATATATATAAAATATATAGAGAGAGTCAGACATGACTGAAGCGACTTAGCAACAAAGAGGATGGTAAATCAGAGGGTGGCTGTGAGGATTAAAGTAAATGAAGGGACATAAATTCTTAGCATTGGGTTCAACATCTATCAGAGTATAAAAAAATGGTAGTTATTTTTTGTTACTGTTTTTTAATATATGTATTGCTAACTGCTACTGCTAAGTCACTTCAGTTGTGCTGAACTCTGTGCGACCCCATAGACGGCAGCCTACCAGGCTCCCTCGTCCCTGGGATTCTCCAGGCAAGAACACTGGAGTGGATTGCCATTTCCTTCTCCAATGTATGAAAGTGAAAAGTGAAAGGGAAGTCGCTCAGTCATGTCCAACTCTTAGCGACTCCATGGACTGCAGCCTACCAGGCTCCTCCATCCATGGGATTTTCCAGGCAAGAGTACTGGAGTGGGGTGCCATTGCCTTCTCCAAATATATGTATTACATTGCTCTAAATAATTGGATATGTTGCTTTTCTAGACTCTGGTTAACCAGCTATCCATCAGAGAAGTTTCCAGTCAGCATCCTCCAGAATGGGATTAAAATGACCAATGAACCCCCTAAAGGACTCCGGGCCAATCTTTTGCGCTCTTACCTCAATGACCCCATCTCAGACCCCATGTTCTTCCAAAGCTGTACCAAAGCAGTGATGTGGCAAAAGCTATTGTTTGGTCTTTGCTTCTTCCATGCCATCGTTCAAGAGAGGAGAAACTTTGGACCCCTAGGTGAGAGATGACAGCATACCTGGATTGCTGGGGGAAAGATCACAGACAGATGCAGAAATGCATTCAAGTTTGTACTCAGGGTTGCCAGTAAAATAAGGTGTAAGAAAAAAGGTATAAGTACATTCCATGTAATATTTGGGGCATATTTATACTAAATATGATTTGTTGTTTATCTGAAATTAATTTCACTGAGTGTCCATGCATTTTTCTTTAATAAGTCTGACAACCTTATAACCAGATTAGGATTAGGGTCAGGGAAAGAGGTGATGCTCCAGTATCAGAGGTCTCCTAATTACTGAAGTTATGTGATAATGAGAAGATTGAAAGTTCTTCCCTTTGGTGTGTATTTGCCTAGCTTGGGTACAATGGCCATTCTCCAGGGAATTTTCACCAGGTACTTTATAACAGTTTAGGTTGCTCTCTTTACATGTGCATAACAATGAAAGAAATACAACTGGGAAATCTGTCTGTGCTTCTCCTTGAAAAAAATAAACATATATTTCTTTATTAATGTAACCTATCCATGGCCTAACTCAAGTGACTTAATATTCTTGTTGGAGCAGATCATCAAACTAAATACAGATCCCAAGTCACCATGATTTTAAGGATGGATTGTTTTTCTAATGGAGAATGGATGGATATCCATATCATTTCTCATGGATCATTTTTATCATTATTAATCCCATGGGCTGCCTCTGATTCTTTTCTTGAAATGACCCACTCCAAGGTATTAACAATTTGGGGGGGTTACCAAAGGAAGCAAATTGTCTTCTTGGTGATTCTCTCCAAGCATTCTCTTTCCTTCTACCTGTCCCAGTTGGCGCCACACCACCTGACTCTTCCACTTAGGGTTTCAGGGATGAGACGGCCAAAGTGGACACTCCCTCTACACTTGCATCTCACACACCACATTCTTCCATCCATGCCTAACCTCCAAAAATCCATACAACAATTTGGCTTATAATCCACTGCCCAGTTGTGTTTTGTTTGCCAGAACACAAGTTTTTATTTATTTATTTATTAATAATAAATAATGGTTGGCTGCACTGGCTCTTCATTGCTACCTGAGGGTTTTCTCCAGTTCCAGCGATTGAGGGCCACTCTTCACTGCAGTGGCTTTTCTCATTGCAGAGCACCAGCTCTAAGGTATGGGCTCAGTAGTTGTGGCACACAGGCTTAGCTGCCCCGCTGCATGTGGAATCTTCCTGGACCAGGGATCAAACCTGTGTCCCCTGCATTAGCAGGCAGGTTCTTAATCACTGGACCACCAGGGAAGTCCAAGTTTTTGTTGTGTTTAATTTGAATGTGAATTATTTAGGAGGAAGTTAAACATCTCCATTGAATGCAGGTCCCACCACACCCTACTGTCTTACATCAGGCCTGCTTCATACATTTATGTTACTTGTATAGCCCCACAGGGCATTTATCATTATAAACTGGAAATACAGTGCAAGGAGGGGAATTCTCAAAGCTAACTTAGTATTGCTTGATCACAGATACTGCTCTCTTCCTGGTCACTAAGTTGTAGCTGAGTCTTGCAACCCCATGGACTGTAGCCTGCCAGGCTCCTCTGTCCATGAGATTCTCCTGGCAAGAATACTGGAGTGAGTTGCCATTTTCTTTTCTACTAAACCTATGCTTTAGTGTTATTTTTGGTATTCTATGTGCCATCTCCTTCTCCAGTGCATCACCATGGTATTCCAGCCAGGGTGAATAATCCTATTCCACAAATCCCAGGATGGTAACATCTTCCTTAACAAATGGGGAGATCCATAAGGAAATTGACTTTAGAATGGATGTTTTTTTTCAGGCAGAATGTCTCTCACACTGGCAGTAAATGCCAAAGCTAATAGTTGGCGAGGTGCTTCACATTCATGGGACTGAAAAGAGGCTCTTGATCCATAATGATGTTTAACTTCACCAGCCCAGTCTCTGAGTGGGAATTAAGAACTCTCATCCCTGAAGCATCTAATTCATCTTTGCCTCATGCAGGTTGGAATATTCCTTATGAATTCAATGAATCTGACCTGAGGATTAGTATGCGACAGATCCAGATGTTTCTGAATGATTACAAGGAGGTGCCATTTGATGCTCTGACCTACCTGACAGGTATTTATGGGAGGAGGCTTTGACAACCATAAACCTCCACAATTATGCTCCACCTTCCTGCTCCTCTGCTGCCAGCTCCATTTGTTTACTCACTTATGCCTTCAACAAACATTGAGCTCTTACTGATGCTGGTCACCATGCTGGATGGTGACAAACAAAAAAAAACAACGTACCAAAAAATCAAGATCAACCCTCCCCTTAAGTGGTGCACAGTCTACAAAGGGAGAGAAATATAACAAAATAAAAGACAGTGGTAAGTTAAATAAGAGAAACATTTATAAAGTAGAAAGGCAGCACAATGATTAAATTTCAGATATGGGGTGGGGATGATTAGGGATAACTTCCTTAAGGCATTAAAGATGGTTTTGAGGGATAAGTAGGAGTTTTACAACTGGAAGAAGAAAGTGGGAGTGGGTGGTGAAAAAAGAAGGCGAGTGCTCCCAGCAGAGATACCCTGAGGTGAAAATGACCCTTGCTGGTTTATATTAAAGCAGTTCATCAGCGGTCTTTTATTAACCATTCAATATATACCAGTACATAATATGGGAGGATGTAAATATATAAAATTTGGTCACTGCCCTCAAGAAAAATACCATGTAACCCTAGAGAAAGGAGATAGAATATAGATGGGCTAAATGAGTGGATTACTATGGCCAAAAGTCAAAGTGCAGCTCAAAAGAAAAACCTGGGCATCTTCAAGGCCACATACAAGTTCCTCCCTCAACTCTGGATCCTTTCCCCAGTCAAATGGCAGGTGTGTTATCTATATCATTCAGTTTTCACAGTAATCTTACAAGCTTCACGTTAGTGACCCTGTTTTATAGCTGGAAAAACCAAGATCTTAGAACAGGGGTTCTCAGCTAAGGGTGATTTTACCTCCTAAGGGACATTTGACAAATTGAAGAGACTTTTTTTTTTTTGTCACAACTAAATGGATGTGCTACCGGGTAGAGGCCAGGATGCTGCTAAACCTCCTCCAGTGCACAGGACATTCGCCTACAACACAGAACTACTCAGTGTACTACGTGTCAATCATGCCAAGATTAAGGAATTCTGCTTTAGAGTGATTAAAGTAAAAGGTGACACAGATCTTACTTCAGCACAGTGTCCCCTAAAATAAAACCCCAAGTGACATGCACAATGTAAGTTCAGTGGATTTGAGTTTGGTGAAAGAACTTTTCCAAATAAGTGAGCCACATTCCCACTATTCCAGGTCACACAGAAGCACATCCCAGAGCTCTTCTTCAGATCACAGAATGAGTGCATAAGTGTCCTGGGATGTGGTCTTAGTGTTGGACTGCCTGGCAGCTCATAAACCAACCCATCCCAGTTGTGCCAGCTGGCCTCAGGATAGTCACTTCCCAATTGTACCAATCAGGATAGACTAGTTAGGCTGAGATGACAAGCAATCTCCAAATCTCAAGGATATAAGACACCAAAGGTCTATTTCTTTCCCATCCTGTTATACATGTCCAGTGTGAATTGGCGAGGGTCTCTGTTCATTGTAATTCTCTATCAGAGGCATAGTTGGCAAAGGCTCTACCAACATTTGATGCTACCATCTCAACATATACTTGTGTGGTCACTGCCACAGGGGTAGCACTGAAGAGCTCATGATGGGAATTAAATATGCAAGAAGTTGTCACCTGGCCACACCTCACTGCAAGAAGTGTCATGAAGGAAGTGTAGGCGGAGGGAAGGGTAACTTCCTATGTGCCTGGAAGGAAAGATGAACCAGACAGAGATGACTATTAGAGCTCTGAGACCAAGAGACAAACTAACCAAAGAGAGATAAGTCTTGTTTGGAGGGTGGTGATCTAAATAGATGGACTGAAGTTGAATACATTCTTAATCTGGTACCCCCAGCCCTGTGGCAGAGCCAATGGGAAATCGTGAAGAGATATAAGATATATCCTGTCTCTGTAGAAACTTGTATTCTTGCTGTAACAAGAGATATATAAGTAAAGAAATGCACCTTTCTTCATAAACATAAAACCCAGGGCCTTAAGGGTATCCCCTGAAGTAGACTTTGCTGATGAGGGAGTGGTGGTGGCACCCTGAACCATGACCCTGCACCTCAGGTTTACCTTCACCTGTAGTCCCTCTTTGGTCCCTTCTAGCACTGCCAGGCTGCCCACTCTCCCTCTAATATTGTAGTTCTAGTGTCATCATAAACCTATTTACAGCTGGGACAAACTATAATGTTCGCACTAAATTTTGCTGAAGGCCTGAGAAGTCAACAGAGAGAGATCTAGGTGGTGGTTTAAGGTAAAGCAGTTTCCGTAGGGCTCAAATTATTACTCAGTAGGTATAAACGTCCCCTTAGTCTCTTACTTTTCTCGTTATGAGCCACCAAGATTTTCCTCTTAGTCATTTAGACCCCTCCAATGCCAAGAGAAGCTGAGGCCTCTTCAACTTGTCATATTTCCTGCTTCATGTCCATAGACCTGCCCTTTCCTAGCATGGTTGGAATTGGAAATGAACCCACCCTTCAGGAGAGGCTTTGAATGTGCGTGCGTGCACGCGCGCGCGCACACACACACACACACACACACACACACACATACACACACAGAGATGTGCCTTTTTCTTTCAGACTAATGTGTTGTTCCCAAATTCCAAATATCAGGTAACACACACGCTATTGAATCTGATCCAGCTAGAAAATGCATCCTGGGTTGCTGTCTCCTCAAAAGAATTACCTAGTTCTTTTTGTAGAAATCTGAGTGTAGAAACCTGAGTTACAGAGAATGATGTTGATGATGGGGATGGGGGTAGAAGAGTCATATCTATGGATAATCTCAATTTTCTAAATTTGTGAAAGCAGTAATTGAATGTCTTCTATATGCCAAGCATTGTGCTAAATGTTTTATAAGTATTGTTAACCACAACCATGTAAGATGGGTATGCAGTTATCTCTTACTGACAGATGAGAAACTGCTAATAAGCAGCCAAAGTTGGAGCCTAGAAATTGGCTGAAATCGGAACTCAGTACTGTCTCATGCCACAGTTCTTACCCTGAACCACATTTCTATACTGCTTTTCACACATATGTACACATATACACAAATGTCCAGACAAATATCTGGAAGATGCCTAAATGTTAACAGTTCCCTTAGTTGAAATAATTGGTGACAGTATTGCTTTTATTTTAGTTTATTGCTGTTTTCTAAATTCTAATATAGGAACATGTATTTTTTGTAGCAACCATTATACCAAAAAGGCCTGGTCTTAAACTAAGCTGAGCATGGTTTTTAGCAACCCTGTGTCTCATTGTTGGCTGGAGGAATCCTCTGTTTTAGATTAATGACCAAGTTCATTATGGATTCAACTTCTTCCATTGGCTGTCCCCAGGGGAATGTAATTATGGAGGCAGAGTAACGGATGACAAAGATAGGAGGCTCCTGCTATCCCTTCTGTCCACGTTCTACTGTAAGGAAATCGAGCAGGACCATTACTTTCTTGCTCCTGGAGACACTTACTACATCCCTCCTCATGGCTCCTACCAGGTAAGGGGCAGGAGGAGCTTGCCAGCCTCCATGTGGTTAGGGTTGCCGTTGTATCCAAGGAGGGCCCAGGGATAGCTTGGGTCTCCTGACTTGGGTCCATAAGCTATTTCAAATCTTCCAAAAAGCCTACAAGATAGACCATATTACTATCTAGTGAATCCTAGGCATTTGGTAGACAAGATCTTTCAAAATATGGGGTCCATCTGGGGGAAAAAGGAAGGGATGGTTAAGATGAAGCTTTGCTGGTGAACAGGTTGGACACTGCTACTTGAAAACAAAGGTTCAGAAGGTGGCACAGGGAGGGACAGAAAAACTGGATGGGAGAATGATAAACGGAAGAAGAAAACAAGAGATTTGAAGGATGAAAAGGGCTTGCTTTTATCGAGTATCTGTTATATACCAAGGCCTTATTCCTTCATAACCTCATTTATCTTCCCATTTGCAGATACGGAAACTGGGCTTCCAGGTGACTAGCTCAAGGTTACACAATTAGTTTAAGATGGAGCTAGGACCCAAATCCATTTCTGTCTGAATCCAAATCCAATTTTGTCCCCAAAGCCAAGACTGCTCGTGGAGCAGGAAAGAAGCCAGCAGGGGAGATAATCCATCTACCTTCATATTCATACTCACTGTTCAGAAACCTGTAGGAGGGAAAGCTTGTGATGTCTTGGCCCTGGTGGTGTGTGCATGTGTGTGTGTATGGCCTGTGCTACTGAAACAGTGTGATTTCTATGTGAGTCTGGTCTGGCCAAACCCTGGGTGATTTGTGGGATCCCAAGAACCTGAACTTACATTAACTGAAGATTTTCTTTCCAGTCGTACATCGACTATCTCAGGAACCTCCCTATCACAGCCCACCCAGAAGTGTTTGGCCTCCATGAGAATGCTGACATCACCAAAGACAACCAGGAAACCAACCAGCTATTTCAAGGGGTGCTCCTCACCCTCCCTAGGCAGTCAGGAGGGAGTGGCAAGTCCCCTCAGGTAACCAGGCTTGAATTCAATTTCCTAGGCAATCTTCCCTCTAGTGGGCATGCAGGATTATGGGTGATGACCAAAAAGGAAGAAAAGCGGAGGCATGGCAGACCCCAGAGGAAAGGCATGGATGCTCTGGTCTTACTGTTGAGAGCCCTTAAATACTGAGCTGGTTTCTTAAAATGTCAGTCATTCCTATATAACCTTCATGATTCATTGGTATAGCCACATATCATCTATACTCAATTTACATAATATTTTACATAAACCAAATCTCTTTTGCTTAAAAACATTTTAAAAACTGCACATCAGGGGATCGTAAGTGAAAACAAATCCAGTACCATTTTGATAAAGTCATGACAGCCACAAAAAGAAAATGAAGGCTAAACATTATTAGGTTCTTCCAGCTTCTGCTGCTAAGGTCTTGCTGGCTCCTTGGGAAAAGAGGAGAATCAACAAGTATTACAGAATATTTAATTAGTCCTAACCTGACCTGAGACTTTCTCCCTGAAGAGAATGAAAAGAAAAAGGAGGCTAAAACTTGACAAGAGAGTGACTTTCTCACCATATGATTCAATATTACTTCTCCAAGTCCTGGACACACCTGGAATCATTTTGGGTGCCTCCTATGATCATTTCACTTGGTCTACAGGTGAGGGCAAAATGAGCCATACAAGAAGTGACCCACTTCAAGGCACTCGTAAACCCAGAGCCAGTGCCAGACCCAAAACCACATCTCCTGACTCTGTCCTTTTCTCTCTTTTCCTTCTCTTCTCTTCTCCAACTTCTAAGCCACCCCATGTTCAACTTTTCTCAGCTGTGGATTTTGCATACAGTTGGCTTTGCATATCTGCAGGTTTTGCATCCCTGAGTTTGACCAAGATTGAAAATATTCAGAAAAAATTTCCAGAAAGTTCCAACAAGCAAAACTTGCATCTGCCTCACTTCAGCAGCTATTACATGATATTTACATTGTATTTACCACTATTTACATACCATTTACATTGTTTTAGGTAATATAAGTAATCTATAAATGATTTAAAGTATGAAGGGAAGGAGAGATATGTGTAGGCTATATGCAAATACTACACCATTTTACATAAGGCACTTGAGCATCTGTGGATTTTGGTCCTGCAACCAATTCCTAGTGGATTCCAATTGATGATTGAATTTGGTTTCTTGATTTGGTTCATAGGACCATAAATGGTAATACATGTGAAGATAAAGCAGCCTGGTTTGTGTGTCTCAACTTAGGAGAGGAAATACCTCTCACAGTGGGAAGGTGGGGAAGAAGTATACATTCCGGCTTCCCAGAGTCACAGCATGGCAGAGCTGTGTGTCTCTCCCACATTCAGGTCCTACTCCTCCTCTTCCTACTCTTCCTCTAGGCCTTGTCCATTCCTTACTTGGCTAAATTCACTGGGCTATTCTTGCTCAATGCTGAGGAATGGTTTACTGCCTTCCCAGATGTCCATGTCACTGGTTCTGAAGGAGCTGGCTATGAGAGCCTTGGGAGATTGTCTCCCAGGAGTGACCTTGAAGACTGGAGGAGTTCTGCAGGGTTCAGCACTTCCCTGAGGCTACCTGGCTGGCTGAGCAGGAATTCCCTGCCCAACCCTCAGGCCTTTGCTCTGGCCCTGAGAACAGGACTCTCTGTGGCTTAGAGGCAATGTCCTTCCTAAGTCTGGGGCCAGCATGGTTAACCTCCGTACCTTCAAGGCAGAACTGGCTTCTGTAGGAGAGTTCCGAAAAAGCTCCTATAGACTAAGTTTAAAAAGACAAATGCTCACTGCCTTAGGTTTACCTG
Source organism: Neotragus moschatus (assembly GCA_006410615.1). Taxonomy (NCBI): domain Eukaryota; kingdom Metazoa; phylum Chordata; class Mammalia; order Artiodactyla; family Bovidae; genus Neotragus; species Neotragus moschatus. The sequence continues at coordinate 317,942 of SJYA01002911.1, read as the reverse complement.
GACAGAGTCACAGCCCAGGGGTCTTGTTTCTCATTCACCTCTCTAATGCTTACACTTTAAGGAAGTGGTTGAGGAGCTGGCCCAGGATATACTCTCCAAGCTTCCCAATGAATTTGACTTGGAATTGGTCATGAAGTTGTACCCTGTGGTCTACGAAGAATCCATGAACACTGTCCTAAGGCAAGAGCTCATCAGATTCAACAGGTGGGCTGTATGGTCTTACTTGGATCCTGGGAGTTAGAGTGTGAGGGGAAAGATCTAATAGGCAGTAACTAGAAAGGACACTTGATAAAGGTTGCTATGTAGAGTTGGTTTGCCCTACCTGCAGGAAGGCCTATAAATAGCGGCATCCCAGCATGTGTTGGTCCAGGGTTAAATCATTCCTTCTATTCATTTGCTCTTATTCATTCACGTAACATCTGTAAAGTGGGGTTAAAACGAAAAGGCTAATAGTGAAAGTAATCATTAAAGCCACTTTTATTGAGCCTTTATTACCAGATATGTCTCCAAGTACCACTCAAGCCTTTGCATTCAAATCACACAATAGTCTTTTAAAATATGCACAATTAGGAATCCCTCTACTATTGTTTTACAGATGAGAAAACTGAGACCCAGAAGGGCTAAGTAATTTGCTCAAGATCACACAGTGATTCAGTGACTAAACTGAGTTTGAACTCAGACCAATTCCAAAGCCCTTGCACTTAACCAGTTTGTGAAATCAGGATAATCTTATAAAGGGGGGGGATAAGTTCAACCCATTGCCTCTACTCCAGGGGCAAGGAACGGCTATTATAAGACGGCATGGGGCTAAGGGTCTCTGGCCTTCTATTCTAGTTCCCCCTCACTTCTCCTCCAGAGCACAGAGCCCAGTGGAATCACTTTGATTTGATTTCTAGATAGTCAAAACTGAAAGCATTCCAAAACACCATCTAGGAGAGATGAGAAATCATCTCTTCCACCTTTAAGTCAAGGTTCTTGCTGCTCTACATACTCTATTTTTATTTTGTTTTTTAAATTTTTAAATTAATATTTTATTTTCATTGTTTTCCTCTAATTTTATTCATTTATTACAAACCTTGTGTCAAGGGCTGACTTTCAATAGATTGCAGTGAGGGAGCGGCTCTGCTATATAATAAACCCAGAACCAGAAGAAGGTCATCCCGGGAATGGCTTAGCACCAGGTTCCCCAAGAACAGTGTGGTGGGGCGAGGGCACACCCGCCTTTCCAACCATGCCCCATATCCCAGGACGAAAGGCTCTCTGCACCGGACCCCAGTCCTGATGCACAGCAGGGCCACGCCACACCATACCCCAGGAATGCTGCTGGCAGCCCGCTGGCAGGGACAGTGGGGGACCAGCTATCTGAGGACAGCTGATGCTCCCATGGCGCTGCCATATCCTTCCATCTGGGTGAGATTCTGACTTAGAGGCATTCAGTCATAATCCCACAGATGGTAACTTTGCCCCATTGGCTTCTCAACCAAGCACATATACCAAATGTCTGAACCTGCGACCACAGACTTCAAATGCTGCTGTCTCTGTTTTTGCTCAATGGTCATTGCTTAGTTATAGGGACAGCCCTGACTCTGAAAGACAAGGAAACTGGAAGAATTTCATCTAAGAATTGATTGACCCTCTTAGTTTTAGTGTTACTCTCTAGAGTCAATAGTCATTTGTTCGTAAGGGTGACCAAGCAAAATACGGAGTGTGAGTCAAGGTTGCTGACTACTTGAGTCAATACCTTGGTATGATAGGATGCAGGCTTCATTCATCCGGACACCAGGCCAATGGCTTTCCTCCTCTGCCACTCATTTGCCCCTAAGGTCATTGGAGCTCTTGGTGATTACAGTCACCTTCACTAGCCTTTCGGAGAAGGCAATGGCACCCCATCCAGTACTCTTGCCTGGAAAATCCCATGGACCGAGAAGCCTGGTGGGCTGCAGTCGATGGGGTCACTAAGAGTCGGGCTTTCCTAGTAGCTCAGTTGGTAAAGAATCTGCCTGCAATGCAGGAGACCCCGCTTCAATTCCTGGGTCAGGAAGATCCACTGGAGAAGGGATAGGCTTACCCACTCCAGTATTCTTGGGCTTCCCTGGCGGCTCAGCTGGTAAAGAATCCACCTGCAATGCAGGAGATCTGGGTTTGAGTCCTGGGTTGGGAAGATCCCTTGGAGAAGGGAACAGGCTACCCACTCCAGTATCCTGGCCTGGAGAATTCCATGGACTGTGCTGTCCATGGGGTTGCAAAGACTCAGACACAACTGAGTGACTTTCACCAGCCTCTACCACTGGCCATTATAAGAGAAGAGGGTAACAGCACTTATATTTCATGGTGCTCAGTATTAATTACCTTGGGCAATACTGCAACATACCTTCCCATTACCCTCTTTTTTTTTTTTTTTTTTTTTTTTGCCTATTCACCTAGTGGTATGAGAAGCCCAGAATGACAGTTCAGCTTCCAGTTCAGGGGAACGATCATTGCGTCTTCTAGGGCAAACTTTCCTCCTTGAGTACTAAAAATCTTGAACCAGCAGAGCTCATAGTTGCAAGAATAGAAATAGAACTTTTGCAAGTAGCTCTTTAGGTGTAATAGAGGTCTGTGGTATAATCCCTCAGAGGGTAGTTTTGCTCTTAACCCTTCAGCCAAGTATATACACCAATAACGTGTTTGAACCTTAAATTCCTCTTAATATAAATGTTTAATGGTTACACATTCAGGAATCTGTTTCTTGGCTTTAAGCATTCTCATGTCCATTTGGCTAGGATTCCATAAATCTTTGGACATGACAAGCTCTCTCTGGTAGCAGATTCTTTGGCACTCTCAGTCCCCCTGGACTTGGTGAGTCCCCATAACAGAGGCCAGAGACAAAGGCAGATGATCTTAGAATCTTTTAGGCTGCCCTTCAGCTGCCTTTTCTCAGGTAGGCATGAACCTCATAGTCTATAAAAAGAATTTTGTTTTTAAAACAGAGAAGAAGCCTTAAAACTGCATTACCCTTTGACACAGAAGTTCGACTTTTACTAAAAATATCATTATAAGTCTCTGCAAAGTTTGATACAGATGGATGTCCCTGCTACTGCTAAGTCGCTTCAGTCAAGTCTGACTCTTGTGAGACCACATAGACGACAGCCCACCAGGCTCCCCCGTCCCTGGGATTCTCCAGGCAATAACACTGGAGTGGGTTGCCATTTCCTTCTCCAATGCATGAAAGTGAAAAGTGAAAGTGAAGTCGCTCAGTCGTGTCCAACTCTTTGTGACCCCATGGACTGCAGCCTACCAGGCTTCTCCATCCATGGGAGTTTCCAGGCAAGAGTACTGGAGTGGGTTGCCATTGCCTTCTAGTAATGTTATTTACAGTAACAACAATCTAGAAATAATGTTTCAGCAAGAGGAATAATTAGATAAAATGGAAAACCTTGCAGTCATTAAAAGGGATGATTTTAGGTAGGTCTCTATTGAATAGGAAAGATGTTTCCTTTATGCTGAGAGAAAAACAATATATATATATATATATATATAATCCCATTAAAAATAATGTGTTTAAAAAAATCTAGAAAGATATACATCAGAGTTATCTTTAGGTGGTGAGATAATGGGTGATTTTTTCTCATCTTTACAATTCTTCTCTCATGAACGTATATTATCTGACTTTTTAAAAAGGGAGGAAAAGTAAAAGGAGACTTGGAGTCAGTGCATTTGGGGTAGAATGAGGTCAGTGGAGAGCGAGGCTGAGTCTTCTCCTTTGTTCTTGCAGATTGACAGAAGTGGTTCACAGAAGCCTCATCGATCTTGGCCGAGCAATTAAAGGGCAGGTTCTGATGTCCTCAGAGCTGGAGGATGTCTTCAGTAGCATGCTTGTGGGTAAAGTGCCAGCCATGTGGATGGCAAAATCCTACCCATCACTGAAGCCCCTGGGAGGCTATGTGGCTGACCTGCTAGCCCGCCTGGCCTTCTTCCAGGTACCTTGGAGTCAGGGTAACTGGGCACCTGGGATTCTCATTCAGGTGGAGAGGACATTCTGAAATGACAAGTTAGAGGTGGAAGGGGATAGGGTAGCCACAGAGCATCCTGGATTGAGCACCTACTGGAAACTCTTAGTAGGGTTGAGAACAGGAGGGAGACTGTCAAAGTCCTTGAAAAGTTTATAGCCTATAAAGGCAGAAGTAGGAACGAGAATAAATGCCACAAACCGGTGTCTCATGGGCTACATACAGCTCATGGGCTAATAGATAGATTTCATTTGGCTACCTGGTAATTTTAAAATCTGAGGGCTTCCCTGGTGGCTCAGTGGTAAAGAATCTGCCTGTCAGTGAAGGAGACAGTGGATCGATCTCTGATCCAAGAAGATCCTACATGCAGTTGGAGCAACTAAACCCATTCACCACAACTACTGAGCCTGGGCTCTAGAGCCTGGGAGCCACAACTGTTGACCCCATGTGCCACAACTACGGAAGCCCAAGCACCCTAGGGCCTGTGCTCTTCAACTAGAGAGTAGCACCTGCTTGCTGCAACTAGAGGAAAGTTCATGCAGCAATGAAAATAAAAACAATTTTTAAAATATTAAAAAAATTAAACTTTGAGCCAGCATATAAATACTGGATTATTACATATAAAAATACAGATGTTTTTCCTGCAAAAAAAGGAAGACCTGAATCAATCGACCTGCATACCTCCATGGCAACTACTACTGGAACTGAGTAGCTGTTGCTTAGCCAAGACACATATTCTCTACTGCTATAGTCCCTCCCATTCTCTACTGTGTCCCTGACACCAGCTTGCACCAGTGCTTTTTACTTCAAATTGGGAAAATATAGGATAAAGGAAAATATAAGACTACAAAGTCTGCCTGTTTCCAGAAAAATGAGAAAAAGCCTATTTCTTTATGGGACTCATTTTTATTATTGCTTTTGAACTATCTTTGATATATTATTGATTTTACATGTTTATTTCTGTGGTTCTCTAGGAATGGATTGACAATGGCCCTCCTGTGGTCTTTTGGATCTCTGGATTCTACTTTACACAGTCTTTTTTGACAGGTGTCTCTCAGAATTATGCTCGGAAATACACCATCCCCATTGACCACATTGGATTTGAGTTTGAGGTAGGGGCATTTTAGGGTACAACAGCTCAAAGGGGCAACCAGAGAAGGCAGTGTTGTCCATTTCCTTGAGTCCAAACATTTAGATGTGTTAAGGTTCAAATACTTCTGAAATGATACAAGTGAAGTATTTAGCATGGCTTAAAGTAGCTCCAAGGAGAAGGAAATGGCAACTCACTCCAGTATTTTTGCCTGGAGAATCCCAGAGACGGAGGAGCCTGGTGGGCTGCCATCTAAGGGGTCGCACAGAGTCTGATACGACTCAAGCGACTTAGCAGCAGTAGCAGCAGCAGCAATGTAGTTCCAAAAGTTATCCCCAGCAGAACCAGAGGATTCCCAATGCTTTGTCTCTTGTGTATATAAAAAGGGAATCTTTCCAGAGGAAAACTCTGCCACAGTTGTACCAAAAACAATGAAAGCATATTCCATACTGTCTATTCAACATAGTGGACTTTTCATTTGGGAGGATGTTAAAGGTCTTGTGTAGGGCTTTGCTTAAAGTCAAAGGATACCAATAGTTAAGAATCACCCAATCCATGTTTGGAGAGAAAGGAGTAAGACAGACTTTAATAGAGCATTGTAGAATTTTAAAATTTATGGAAAGATCCTTTGAGATCATCTCATCCAGCCATCACAAACTAATTGCCTTAGATATTAATTGAGTTTATAAATGAACTTGACTGGCCTTTGTTGTTGTTGTTCTTCAGTCACTCAGTTGTGTCTGACTGTTAGGGACCCCGTGGATGCACACCAGGCTTCCCTGTCCTTCACCACTTTCCAAGGCTTGCTCAAACTCATGTCCATTAAGTCAGTGATACCATCCAACCATCTCGTCCTCTGTCGCCCCATTCTCCTCCTGCCTTCAATCTTTCCCACCATCAGGGTCTTTTGTAATGAGTCTGCTCTTTGTATCACGTAGCCTAAGTATTGGAGCTTCAGCATCAGTCCTTCTATTGAATATTCCGGGTTAATTTCCTTTAGGATTCACTGATTTGATCTCCTTGCAGTCCAAGGGACTCTCAAGAGTCTTCTCCAACACCTCAGTTCAAAAGCATCAATTCTTTGGCGCTCAGCCTTCTTTATAGTCCAACTCTCACATCCATATGTGATTAGCGGAAAAACCGTAGCTTTGATTATATGGACCTTTGTTGAAAAGGTAGTGTCTCTGCTTTTTAATATGCTGTTTAGGTTTGTCAAATCTTTCTTCCAAGGAGCAAGTGTCTTTTAATCTCATGGCTGCTGTCACCGTCTGCAGTGAGTTTGGAGTCAAAGAAAATAAAGTCTGCTACTGTTTCCATTGTTTCCCTAACTATTTGCCATGAAGTGATAGGACCAAATGCCATGATCTTACTTTTTTGAATACTGAATCTTAAGCCAGCTTTTTCACTCTCCTCTTTCACCTTCATCAAGAGGCTCTTCAGTTCCTGTTTGCTTTCTATCATAAGGATGGTATCATCTGCATATCTGAGGTTATTGATATTTCTCCTGGCAATCTTGATTCCAGCTTGTGCTTCATCCAGCCCGGCATTTCGCATGATGAACTCTGCATATAAGTTAAATAAGCAGGGTGACAATACACAATCTTGACATACTCCTTTCCCAAATTTGAACCAGTTTGTTGTTCCATGTCCGGGTCTAACTGTTCCTTCTTGACCTGCATAGGCTTCTCAGGAAGCAGGTAAGGGAGTCTGGCATTATCATCTTTTAAAGAATTTTCCACTGTTTGTTGTGATCCACACAAAGGCTTTAGCATAGTCAATGAAGCAGATGTTTTTCTGAATCTTTCTTGCTTTTTTGATGATCCAATTAATGCTGGCTATTTGATCTCTGGCTCCTCTGCCATTTCTAAATCCAGCTTGAACATCTGTAAGTTCTTAGTTCACATACTGTTGAAGCCTACCCTGGAGAATTTTGAGCCATTTGACTTCACACTCCAAGATGTCTGGCTCTAGGTGAATGATCACTCCATTGTGGTTATCTGGGTCATGAAGATCTTTTTTGTATAGTTCTTCTGTGTATTCTTGCCACCACTTCCTAATATTTTCTGCTTTAGTTAGGTCCATACCATTTCTGTCATTTATTGTGCCCATCTTTGCATGAACTGTTCCCTTGGTATCTCTAATTTTCTTGAAGAGATCTCTAGTCTTTCTCATTCTGTTGTTTTCCTCTATTTCTTTGTATTGATCACTGAGGAAGGCTTTTTTATCTCTTCTTTCTATTCTTTGGAACTCTGCATTCAGATGTGTATATCTTTACTGTTCCTTTGCGTTTTGCTTCTCTTCCTTTCTCAGCTATCCATAAGGCCTCCTCAGACAACCATTTTGCCTTTTTGCATTTCTTCCTCTTGGGGATGGCTTTGATCACCACCTCCTCTACAGTGTTACAAACCTCCATCCATAGTTCTTCAAGCACTCTATCAGATCTATTCACTTGAATCTATTTGTCACTTCCACTGTATAATCGTAAAGGATTTGATTTAGGTCATACTTGAATGGCCTTGTGGTTTTCCCTACTTTCTTCAATTTAAGCCTGAGTTTTGCAATAAGTTCATGATCGGTCAGTCAGCTCCCGGTCTTGTTTTTGCTGACTGTATAGAGCCTCTCCATCTTTGGCTGCAAAGATTATAACCAACATGATTTTGGTATTGACCATCTGGTGATGTCCATATGTAGAGTCATCTCTTGTGTTGCTGAAAGAGGGTGTTTCCTATGACCAGTGCATTCTCTTGGCCAAACTGTTAGCCTTGCCCTGCTTTATTCTGTGCTCCAAGGCCAAATCTGCCTGTTCCTCCAGGTATCTCTTGACTTCCTACTTTTGCATTCCAGTCCTGTATGAAGAAAAGGACATCTTTTTTTTGGGGGGGGGGTTAAGTTTTTTTTTTTGGTGTTAGTTATAGAAGGTCTTGTAGGTCTTCATAGAAGCATTCAACTTCAGCTTCTTTGGCATTGGTGGTTGGTGCATAGACTTGAATTACTGTCATACTGAATGGTTTGCCTTGGAAACAAACAGAAATCATTCTTCCATTCTTGAGACCGCATCCAAGTACTGCATTTCAGACTCTTTCGTTGACTATGAAGGCTACTCTATTTCTTCTGAGGAATTCTTGCCCACAGTAGTAGATATAATGGTCATCTGAGTTAAATTTGCCCATTCCGGTCCATTTTAGGTCACTGATTCCTAAAATGTCAATGTTCACTCTTGCCATCTCCTGTTGACCACTTCCAATTTACCTTGATTCATGGATCTAATATTTCAGGTTCCTGTGCAATATTGTTCCCTACAGCATCAAACTTTACTTTGAACACCAGACACATGCACAACTGGGCATTTTTTCCACTTTGGCTCAAACTCTTCACTCCTTATGGAGCTGTTTCTCTGATCTTCTTCAGTAGCATATCGGGCACCTACCGACCTGGGGATTTCACCTTTCAGTGTTATATCTTCTGTCTTTTCATATACTCATGGTGTTTGAAAGGTTGTGGCTGCGGGCCATGTGTTACCAATTCATGACATCGGAGAGGATTTCAATCCAGGGCCAGAGACAAGTCTTGACTACTCGGAGCTTTTTGTGTGGCTATGTTTTATTAAAGTATAATAGAGATAGGGAAAGCTTCTGACATAGACATCAGAAAGGGACAGAGAGAGTACCCGCTTGCTAGTTTTTAGCAAGGCATTTTATGCCTGTTAGCAATTTTCTAATCAGAAGAGACACACCTCCAGTCTGAGGGAGTTTCACCAGGCCCCTCTTCCACAATATACATTTTGAGATAGAATGGCACAAGGTGTGTCATCCCCCAGCCATAAAGTAATTGACATGAATACTGGTTTGTTGAGTCATTATCAGCCCAAGCTTTGAAAAAAAAAAAAAAAGTCTTAGGTGGAACCAATTTGAAGAAAGGCGAATTCTAAAGCAAATACATAGTTTCATTAACATAGCTTAAGAAAAACATTTCCATAATAAAGCAGCACTGGTTAGCTCAAGGTCTGAGAAAAGTTAAGTTCAGGCAGAATCAGGTGGTGTCAACAGAGAAGAGAAAAAAAGTCTGCCACTTGCAATTTATTTTCTCCTACAGCGTGAGGACCTCTTACCGAGGCTGTTAACACCCTCAGGTTCTCAAGGCAAGAATACTGAAGTGGTTTACCATTCCCTTCTCCAGTGGACCATGTTTTGTCAGAACTCTCCACCATGACCCATCCGTCTTGGGTGGCCCTACGCGGCATGGCTCATAATTTCGTTGTTAGACAAGGCTGTGGTCCATGGGATCAGTTTGGCTAGTTTTCTGTGATTGTGGTTTTCATTCTGTCTGCCCTTTGATGAATGAGGATAACAGGCTTGTGGAAGCTTCCTAATGGGAGGGGCTGGCTGTGGGGAAAACTGGGTCTAGCTTTGGTAGGTGGGGCCATGCTCAGTAAATCTTTAATTTTCTGCTGATGGGGGTGGGTGGGCGGTGTGGAGACCACACAGTGTGTTCCCTCCCTGTGGTTTGGCCTGAGGCCAGACTATGGTAGAGGTAATGGTGGTAATGGTGACCTCCTTCAAAAGGACTTACTGCCAGCACACCACAGCTCCCAGGACTGTTGTAGTCAGTGCCCCTGACCTCATGGCAGGCCACTGCCACGACTCCGCCGGAGACTCCTAGACACTCACAGGCATGCTTGGCTCAGTCTCTTGTGGGGTAATTGCTCCTTTTCCTGTGTCCTGGTGCACACAAGCTTTTGTTTGTGCCCTCCAAGTGTTTGTTTCCCCAGTCCTGTGGAATTTCTGTAATCAAATCCCACTGGTCTTCAAAGCCAAATTCCTGGGGATTCTCAGTCCTTTTGCTGGATCCCCAGATTGGGAAATCTGTTGTGGGCCCTAGAACTTTTGCAACAGTGTGAGAATTTCTTTGGTATAACTGTTCTCCAGTTCGTGGGTTGTCTGTTTGATGGCTGTTCGATGGCTCGATAGTGGAGTTAATAGTGACGTCCTCCAAAAGGACTTATGCCACATACCATGTCCCCACAGCAGGCCCTGTCCCCACAGCAGGCCACTGCTGACCTGTGCCTCCGCAGGAGAACACTCAAACACTCAAAGGCAGGTCTGGCTGTCTCTTGTGGGGGTCACTGCTCCTTTCCTTTGGTCCCAGTGCGCACAAGGTTGTGCCCTCCAAGCGTCTCTGGCAGGTCTGAGGTTTGATTCTAAGTGCGATTTTGCCCCTTCTACCATCTTGTCAGGGCCTCTCCTTTGCCCTTGGATGTGTTTTTTTTTTGTTGTTTTTTTTTTTTGTGGGTACTACATTCTCCTGTCAATGGTTGTTCAGCAGCTAGTTATGATTTTCGTGTTCTCACAAGAGAAGATGAGCACACGTCCTTCTACTTCGCAATCTTAAAGAAGTTTATCAGCTCTGAATCTAAACAATGGTATGCTAGGGCTGGCTCATACTAACTCACCAGAGCCAGTTTCAGGTGGTTGTTAAATAATGGATATGCTGACATTGATCATGGTGGGGCTCTTTACACCACAGAAATTGACAGAAACTACAAATCAGTTTTACTTCTTCTACTTGAGAACTATTTTACCAGCATGCAGCTGAATCTAACCCCTCACTTTACAGATCCATATTCAGAAAGGGGAAAGATTATACAAGGCCACTAAGCTAGGTAATAGTTAATGTGGCCTCCTGGTTCTTGCTGACTAGAAATCAGACATGGCCCATGTAGCATGTAGAAATATTATCAGAGAAGTCTCAGTGTTCTGGGAGACAGACAGTAAAGCCAGTTTTTACCTTTTCAGTCTCTTAATGCTGCCTCATTTAGGAAAATGGCAGGTAACAGTGGAACTCACAGCTTCCTGTCTTTCAGGTAACCACACAAGAAACAGTCATGGAGAGTAACCCAGAAGATGGGGCCTACATAAAAGGACTCTTCTTAGAAGGCGCCCGTTGGGACAGGAAAAAGATGCAGATCGGGGAGTCTTTCCCCAAAATCCTCTATGATCCATTGCCCATCATTTGGCTGAAACCTGGGGAAAGTGCAATGTTTCTGCATCAGAACATTTATGTGTGTCCAGTCTACAAAACAAGTGCCCGGAGAGGTACCCTCTCCACAACAGGGCACTCCACCAACTATGTCCTATCCATTGAACTCCCAACTGACAGGCCTCAGAAGCACTGGATAAACCGAGGGGTTGCCTCCCTGTGCCAGCTAGATAACTGATGGCATGTGTCTCAACACAGAAAATAAAAAATAAAAAGATTATCATTCTTGACTGAAATATAGCTTTCCTTTCTTGAGAGTCACATAGTATGATGATGATCACCAGGGAAGCCCCAATGATGATGACAATTATATTAATGGAGCACTTGCTATGATCTAGGTATTTTAGAACACTCCTATAAAGTAGGTTATTATCCTTACTTTATGGGTGCAGAAACCAAGATATAGAGAAAGTAATATTCTCCGAGTCAGGTAGTTACTAAAAGAGTGGAGCCTAGTTTTGAATATAGGCAATAGGATTCTTCAGCCTAGACCTTGAATCACTAAGGTCCCTGGCTAAGCGCCTTTTTTTTTCTCCCCTCTATTATTTTGCCATAGCTGTCACTGAATTTTAATTGCTTCTCTACTAGTCTGTTAGATAGTATCACCAACTCAATGGACATGAATTTGATCAAACTCTGGAGTTAGTGAAGGACAGGGAAGCCTGGTGTTCTGCAGTCCATGGTGTTGCAAAGAGTCAGACATGACTTAGTGACTGAATTATACTGTTGTCTCCATTTCAGTGATGCAAAAATGGAGGCTTAGAAAAGTAACTAGTTCAATTTTACAGCTAGCCAGTGGTACCTAAATTCTTCTTCACTAGCTTACACAGATGGACAGAAATTTCAGGAAAAGAGACATGGGAGATCTGTTATTTGTTGCTTGCCATGGTTTATCCTTGGGCTTTTAGATATCTTGCCTGTTCCTATGATTGTCTTCCCCTGTAGAAGCTCAGGAAGACTAAGTATCTTGTCTATGATCACCCAGTTCTTTCACACCAAGGAGCCAGGTTTTGAGCCAAGGTCTGTCTGGCTCTAGAATCCATTCATTTTTCACTGCTTCGTGCTGCCTCCTTATTGAGGACTTGGGTATATTGTGATGTGGAATTTTAGAGATGTGTAGTTCCAACAACCATGTCCAAGAAATTTCTAGTTTATCACTATTTCTCCCCAGCGCCAGCTGGAAAAGAATCCCAAAGGAGATAAAAACAAATTTCTTGATGTGTTCTCAACTAACTCTCATGTAGCTCTTTGGCTCTAATGGCTACTAAAGGCATTCCATTGGTCAGTTCACAGATGAGCAAAGACATAAGACTTCTTGAATCTTAAGGTGTCTGGCCTGGCTTCCCAGCTTCTTCACCAGAAGAAACATTCTGACTTGGACTGTTTTTCTTGAACGAAGCTTCTGAGAACCACATAAACATATTTCAGGAAACTTGTTTCTTCCTGGCAATCAAATTCTGATTGAGGATTCTGAATTTTGAGGTCAGCAAATGATCTAATTGATCCTAAGTGGAAAAGCAGGGCGGGGCTGGGGCAATCTTGCCAGTGGGCAATAAAGAGTGAGGAGGAGACACTTTTTCTCAGCTCTAAGTATGTGGCTCAAAAGCTATTTTTTTTAAAGAAACGTTAACTTTTTCCAATCAAGGGAAAAAAGATCAGAATTAACAGATAGGTAGAACTGCCATATTGTCTGTTATTCCAAACACATTGTTAAGTCATATGAGATGGAAAGGTGGTCAGGAACCCAAATCCCTGAAATCTTGGACTGGTTGAGGTAAGTTAGACTGCAAATGATAAGGCAGTAAAGAGGCTGCTAAAAGGACAACTGAAATTCAATTACAGTTATCTAACTCCAGCTTCAGCAGCAAAAAGCTGATGGAGGCAGGGACTGTTTCATTCCTCAGCGGTCAAAGGACAGAATGTTTGTATGTGATGGATTAAATTTTTGTAATTAAAAAAAATTTCCCTCTGGGAAAGTGCAGTAGGTTCTTTAGAAGTCTTGGTGAATTAGAGGCTGGAACTCTGGAGCAGAAACGGCCAGAGATCAGCTCCGTGAGAAGCTGTAGGCCCTGTCTATAAATAGCTCAGCAGATGACATCAGACAAACCTTGTCACCAAGCTAGTTCTCTCTCTATAAAAATCTGGCTCTTGAGTAAATAGTTTTCAGTCCTTGTCAGCCTTGGAAGAAAAATGTCATTAAAAGAGGGGTGTAGGGGATGCTTCCAAAAGACCAAAGAAGAAGATTTAATAGGGGGTTGAAGAGAAAAATTTATTATAAACAAGTAGGTTTCATGGAAAGTTTGGGAGGAAATTATGAGTTTGTGTAATAGAGTATGCATCTTTGCAAAGGCAGGTAGTAGGCATATATAAGTCACTTTTAGCTTAAGATTCCTGGCACACAGAAGGTACTTAGAAGTTAACTAGCAATTAGATCGACTTTCATTTTGGAGGAAGGACGGTTTCTACTTCTCATAGAGTAAGATAAAAATTGCATATTCAAAATCACCTTGAATTACTTAGAAAGAGATCACAATGGGGACAGCAAGTCATGTTTCACTCAGTTCAGCACAGCTAGTTTTTCCTCCATTCCAAGAACAGGTCATTGTTTCATTGACTGACCACCAGATAAAGTAGCTGGCTTGAGTTCACAGGCCTTATATTGTTTTAGAAACACTTAACTTAAACATTAGAACCACCTCTTGGTAGGGAAATACTTCCACAGTGAGATCAGACAGAAAGAGACTGACTGATGGAACAGCATATTGATGTCTCTAAATTCAAGTTAGGGTGTGTGCTCACTGAATGGCTATGGAGTGGCCAACATGCCAACCAATACATTTAAATTTCTCTTGCTTCATCAAAGGCCTATAGCTATATTTTTATTAAATATGTACATGCTATATCTCTTTTGACACAGTATTATATTTGCTCTCAATGTTATTGACAAACCCTGTAATATTTACTTAACCTGCATGAGAAAGCACACTCCTGCTCACAGGAACATTTTTGAAACTGAAATATATATAGTTTAAGTTAGAGAATCTGTGTGACAAGGGTATGGGCAGGAAGTTATCAACTACTGCTTCTGAGAGTCACAAGGCCATTTTGGGAAATGGTACAGAGAGAGCAAAATAAATAGAGATTTTTCTTTATTGGTGATTACCCATCCCCTCTGGAAGAGGGAATGACACTGATATACAAATGACCTGCCATGGGAATCTCACCTGTATCCACATATGCAAGGGTATAAGTACATTGTGTTTTGATCTCTACTTGTTCCATTTCTGTTTGGACATAATTTGAAAGCCAGCTTAGCTCTTGTACTTCCTAATTATGTTAAGATAAAATTCTCATAATGAACGCAGTATGAGTTTCTAGTGAGCCTTTCAGGTCTTGGGTGTATCCAAAGTAATTACAAGCTTTAAGATAAAGTAAATATATGCATTTACCTAAGATATGCACTTTTGTGTATGTGTACATCTGCGGCAGAGATGTGTCTCATAAAATTTTAATGAAAAACCATGATTGATCCAAAGATGCACTTTTTAAGGGAATTTTATCTGGAAACGAGAAGTTCCAAAAGACAACAAAGCACACACAGAAAGTCCACTTTTAAGTAAATCTATAACTTGGAAAAAAAAAAAAAGGCCTAAAAATATTCTGAAGGGTAGTATATAATTCTAAAGTAGCCATGAGAACTTCCATCAACTGGCTAATTTCTTCATATCAGCTGGCATGTCTGGTGATTGGTGTTCCCTTGAAAGCTTCTGTCACCCTTCAGTCTTCTGCCCACAGGCCTTAGTTTTGTTTCCAAGTGAGGATATAAGGTCCATGACCTCTAAGGTTAGTGTTTGTCTCATCAGGCAGCAAGACCCTCAAAAACTGTAGTGATGTGTGAACACACATCATTCAGACAGTACCAATATTTCAGAGGTATTAAGAAGATAATTGGATTTTTGCTCCTAATCAAGAAGAATTGTTAATTGGTTTACATTCAAGGCCTAGTTGGCTCATCATTCTCAGAAAAAAACAACTTTATTCTGAGTTAGGAAACTTCATCATGAGATTTGAGATATATTGGTTTGGAAAATTTCCTCAGTTTCTCCTGGCTTCGAAGTCCCCGGCCTCGTAGTGGGGTAAGGCCCATGGGAGGCAGATGAATCTGAATAATAAGAATAATGATAATATTAAAAATTATAGGACTTCCCTGGTGGCACAGTGGATAAGAATCTACCTGCCAATGTAGGGGACATGGGTTTGATCCCTGGTCTGGGAACCACTAAGCCTGTGTGCCACAACAACTGAAGCTGTGTGCCCTACAGCCCGCATGCCACAAATACTGAGCCTGTATGCTGCAACTACTGTAGCCCGTGCTCTCTAGAGTTTGTGTTTCACAAGAGAAGTCACTGCACTGAGAAGCCCATGCACCGCAACGAAGAGTAGCCACCACTTGCTGCAACTAGAGAAAGCCCACACAAAAGCAATGAAGACCCAGTACAACCAAAAATAATAAAGATAATAAAAGAACTGCAATCATTGCAGCAGCTTATATTCACCAAAGATTTACTAGGTACTACATTCTCTGCTAAGTGCTAACTCTATGTTGTTTCAGTTGCTAAGTCATCTCCAACTCTTTGCAATCCCATGAACTGTAGCATATCAGGCTTCCCCGTTCTTCACTATCTCCCAGAGTTTCCTCAAACTCATGTTCATTGACTCATGATGCCATCCAACCATCTCGTCCTCTGTCACCTTCTTCTCCTCTTGCCCTCAATCCTTCCCAGCATCAGGGTCTTTTCCAGTGAGTCAGCTCTTTGCATCAGGGTCAAAATATTGGAGCTTCAACTTCAGCATCAGCACCAATGAATATTCAGGACTGATCTCCTTTAGGATGCACTGATTGGATCAGGACTCTCAACAGTCTCCTCTAACACCACAGCTCAAAAGCAACAATTCTTCCACGCTCAGCCTTCTTTATGGTCCAACTCACACATCCATACATGACTACTGGAAAAAACATAGCTTTGACTATATGGACCTTTGTTGGTAAAGTGATATCTCTGCTTTTTAACACATTATCTAGGTTTGTCATAGCTTTTCTTCCTGAGGAGCAAGCATCTTTTAATTTCATGGCTGTAGTCACCATCCATAGTGATTTTAGAGCCTAAGAAAATAAAATCTGCCACTGTTTCCATTTTTTTCCCCTTCTATTTGCCATGAAGTGATGGAATCAGATGCCATGATCTTAGTTTTCTGAATGCTGAGTTTTAAACCAGCTTTTTCACTCTCCTCTTTCACCTTCATGAAGAGGCTCTTTAGTTCCTCTTTGCTTTCTGCCATTATGGTAGTATCATCTGCATATCTGAGGTTGTGGATATTTCTCAAAGCAATCTTGGTTCCAGCTTGTGACTCATCCTGCCTGACATCTCATGTGATGTACTCTGCATATAAGTTAAATAAGCAGGGTGACAATATACAGCCTTAATGTACTCCTTTCCCAATTTTGAATCAGTCTGCTCTTCCATGTCTGGTTCTAACTGTTGCTTCTTGACCTGTATGCAGATTTCTCAGGAGGCAGGTAAGGTGATCTGCTATTCCCACCTCTTGAAGAATTTTCCACAGTTTGTTGTGATTCACGCAGTCAAAGGCTTTAACATAGTCAATGAAGCATGGGTGTTGGCAATTTGATCTTTGGTTCCTCTGCCATTTCTAAATCCAGTTGGTACATCCAGCTTGTAACTCTATACTGATTCATTATTCCTTATAGTCCTTATATACATTAATTCTCAATATAATCTCACAAAGAATATTATTCTAATATTCATAGATGAGAAAATGAAGGCTCAGAAGGATGAATAACTTGCTCGTGATTATATATTAAGTGGTAGAACCAGGATTTGAATCCCGATCTGACTCCAAAGCTTGTGCTCTTCTTTGCCCTATTTCCTGCATGGAGGGGAAGAACCACAGATCATATAGTGAAATGAGAGTCCATTTCACTATACAAACTTGTTCTGTGCAGAGGAAAAAGTGTGTATACAAACTTGTTCTGTGCAGAGTGAAAAACTGGACCAACATACATGTCCAGTGAAAGGGTACTGGTTAAATTATGGTATATTCTTACAAAAGGATACAATGCATCCATTTTAAATGATGGAAGCAGAGATATGCAAAAAAGGGAAGTCAAATAAATGGGCAATAACAGTATGCCTAGGTTCCCATGTACTTTAAGAAAACGTATGTATGCAAGTATAGAAAAAGACTAAAAGGATATATACTAAACTATTAGGCTGAGCCAATAAAATATAAAATTGCTATTTTGGTAGGTCAAGAGTAAAATATTGGCAATTTCATACGGTCCAACTTAAAATAGTGGTCATTCCCACAGGGTGAGAATTTTTGACAATTTTCACTGTCTTATGCGTTTCTTTAATGTTTGAATTTTATTTGTTTTTTAAAAAATTATTTATTTATATTTTTCTGTGCTGGGTCTTCAATGCTGCATGTGGGCTACTCTCTAGTTGTGGTGCATGGGCTTCTCATTGTGGTGGCATCTCCACTTGCAGAGCATGGGCTCTAGGGCACCCAGGTGTAGTAGTTGCAGCTCGAAGGCTCTAGAGTGAGGGCTTAGTAGCTGTGGTGTATGCGCTTAGCTGCCTTGTGGCATGTAGAATATTCCTGGATCAGGGATTGAACCCATGTCCCCCACATTGGCAGGTGGATCCTTAACCACTGGGCAACCAGAAAAATCCTGAATTTTATTTTTTTATTAACAATAAACCTGTTTTTTAAAATAATAGAAATAAAAATCTTTCCATAGAAAAGGTAAAAGTTAGAAAACTATATAAATGTGAGCTGGATTTCCTTTCCATTTAGAGGAAAGTTTTACAAGTAGGAGAATTCAGGCATTCATTGACATTTTAGCTTGTTGTAACGGGCTGGTGGCCATGCAAGTATAACTTATTTCCAACATGCCTCCTACAGGGGCTCTAGGCTTTTTGGCAAACATGAGCCCTCTTGGTATATTTTCTTGGAAATAATTAGGTTGACAAGGATAGGTACACACCACATGTTAACTGAAGTCACACTTACTGGCCTTGGATAAGGAATCTGGTAATGTAGTCCAATTTCAATCCTGGCTGTGCATTCATCTATACACTGTTTAATCAGGTCTGTGTCTGTGAGCTATTAAAAGGGAAAAAGAGGTGAGATTGTTAACGTCTTTCCAATGCTACATAAAGCAGAGGTGCACATTTTCTTAAACTTTTTCAGTTCTTCAGCCACTAAATTAAATATTGGTCATTTGAAAAATCAAAAACAATTTAAGATTTCCTGTGGATTAAACTTTAAAAAATCATTTAGCTAAGCACATAGTAAAAATAATTCAAATAACACAGAAGGATATAATATAAAACAAAATCTTCTCCTTCCTGTCTCTCAATTCCTCTTCTCAGAGACAATTATCAGAAGTTTGTTTTTCCAGGGATATTCTATGCTTATATAAGTATACTTCTATAAGACCTAGTAGTTTTTCTTACAAAAATGAAACCTCTGAACCCTGCTTTTTCACAAACAACTTGAAGTTCCTTGTATATTTACACATATAGAGCTGCTTCATTCTTTTTAACAGCTGCACAAAATACCAACATATGACTGAATTATAATTTAACCAATCTTCCACCAATGGACATTTAGGTTATTTCCAATCTTTTGCCATTTTAAACAATGGATCTCATATTTTTAACTCTTACAGATAGTCTCTGCAGATTCAAATTACCCTCTAAGAGGTTATACCAATTTATATTCCTATGAACAATCCATAAATTATATTCCTACCAACAAAGAACGAGAGTGATTTTTCATACCCTCCCCATGTTGATCATGTGTTTCAGCAGTTGCTGTCTATAAACCCCCTGAGTAAGATACTGGAGAGTGATCCACCTTCTATTTTGAACTATAAACTGTTTGCTCATTACTGAGAAGAAATGACGTTTGAAATTTCTAAGCAGTTAAACTGTGGTAGTCCAATTTCAAGTAAAGGAATAAAAAGTTCATTCTGAAAACAGAAAGCCATGCAGTAGATGAGGAGACAATGTTTCAAGGATGGAAAATGAGTCAACACATGACTCTACCAAGAGTCTGATAGTGAGCTTCAAAGCAGAGGTGGGTTGCATCAGCCCCAGATGATACCCACAGTGAAGCCTAGGCTACCATGGCTTGCAAATTCCAAGGGTGTTCCTGTCTTGTGGTACCTCTTAGAGCACAAAAAAGTTCTAGGACCTGCAATGCATTAAAAAAACCACAGCTGAGCCCCTTGAGACAGAGACTCAGCTTTCTGACCTCTGTATTTCTCAGAAGCTATTCTTCTGATTGCCTACCTTGGGGGTAGATTTCCATGTTCTCATTTGCCTATTGGGATTCAGAGCAATTAATAAAATACATTTGGGTTATTATTAAGCTCTTATAGCAAGTGAGGTTACAGGAGACTACTTTGGTCTACATGAGGGGTTAGGGAGAAAGAAGCCCCTAATAAAGATATGGGGACTGAGGGCTTCTAGGGCTCCAGCTGTCCATTTAAACAAGCTGGATTAGAGTTCTCCAAATTCAGTCATTCAGAGGCTGCCTGTGTGATGTTGTCATCTCCACAACTACCTATACCAATATTAAACTTTCTCTTTAAATGGACTCTGTTAAGTACGGTACTTTCAAAAGTATATATGATATTATGTTTCCTTTCTAAAACATGGTAAAACAGTACATATTTTAAAATAAAAAACCCATGTATCTCCCCCAACACAACATTATCTCATTCATGTACTAGCACATACACCTCTCTCTGGCTCTTAGCACACTGGGCCAATTCAAGCAGAGGCAAATGAAGGATTATTGTTGCCTTCACCACAAGCTCATAGGGTATTGAGCAGTCCTTCGGTGATTGAACCTGCAAAGCTTTACTGGTCATATACTACTATGATATCCCCATCCCCAGGTTAAACATCGTGAGGCCATGGTATCTGCCTTCAATTATCAAGGATGGTACCTGTGCAGAACAAATCTGACACATGAAGCTACAGAAAAGGCATAGTGGTACATAATCAACAGGGCAGGGACTGCAGACTGCTATATAGGAATTCAGAGTAGGTGGTCATCATGGGGTTGGTTGATGGCAGAGGACTTGAGGAAGACTTCCTGGAGAAGATCAATTGAATCAAAGTATTTATAAGTGCTCATTAATTTAGTGACAACCATAGACAGGGCCATGAGATATATTAGAATGGTATAGGAAACTGTCTTTGTGCTCAAGGAACTGACAATCTGGTTAAGGAGACCATACCAACATAAATGAAACAAATAAGGAAAAAAATTATGACTGTCTAATTAGGGAAAGGTATAGGTCAATGGTCTACAAAGTTTTTGATCATCTACTTCTTTCAATAAAAAAACTTCTGAGCCCTGAGAATTCCACGGTGGTTCAGTGGTTAGGACTTTCATTGCCATGTCCCCAAGCCACACAGTGTGGCAAAAAAAAAAAAATCCTGAGTCCATAGCTTCCATATGTGTATTTATAAATTTATTAAAACTATTAATAATCAATAACATATATATAATAGACAATTTTTAAGGAGCAATAAAAATAAATAGAAACAGCACTTACAATATTTTATTTCTATTTCTCAAAGGACTATTCAGGACTTCAAGGGGTACACACACACTGATGTGGTATGCACGGTCTATGCTAAAATCAGAAAAAGTTTGGGGAAGTTGGAGGATGGTCAGAAGAGAATAACAAGCAGGAGTTTCACAAGCAGGTTGGTATTAAAAGCATGTAGGCTTCAGGGATTATAAGAAGGGAAGGATATTATAGATCGGGAGGGTTTCTTAGGTAGCTCTTAAGCCCAATGGTAATTTTACACTTGTTTCCATCTAACTCTGAAACATCTTTCAGGGACCCTGTCTTGGTTTTGCTCAGTTATATCCCTGATGTCTAGTCTGATGTTTGGAACATGGTAGACACTCAGCTACTTGTTGAATAAAAGAATGAGAGCAAAGGATCACAAAGTAGTAGCAGAAGCTATGGTGGAAATGGGCAACATTTTGCCCATGGGAAAAGGAGGTGTTCTCGTGGAAAGATGAATTCTGTTTTGGGCTATTAGGCTTGTGGTGAGTTCCTACAGGTGGCTGATGAGAGACCAAGATATGGGATCTGGAGCCATGGTCTTTGGGCCTCAGCATGGAGGGGTGACCTTTAGAGGACCCTTATAGCTGGTGGGAGAGTGTGTGAAAAAGACAGGGCAGAAAGGAGACTGAGACAGGGGTCAGAGAGGGAAAAGTGAAGACAGTAGACTGTCAGGAAGTTTCACAAAGTGAATAGTGACAACACTGAATCCATGAGAGCAAAGAGAAAGAGGCAAGGAAAGTCAGGAGCTGAAAACGTCTTTCCACGCTTAGAGCCAGACAGTCTTCCCAAGAAGCTGACAGATACTTTATGGTTTGTCAAATCAAGCCTCTTAGAATAGTTTTTGGCTCCCTAGTATTTGGGTTCAGCTAGCTAATGGAGGCACTATTTTACCCAATTCTGAGGTCCCAAAGGGCAAAGCCTCTCTGTTAGCCAAAGAGGCTTAAGTTCAAAGCTAAGTTATGAAGGGAACCTTTGCCTTAATCCTATTCTGTTCCCTCTGAATGGGTTTATATTTGGAGGCTCTGAATAGCTTATGAATTGCAAAAACCAAACACAACTCTGAGCACTTCCAGTGGGAGTGACTGACAACAGGCACAGTGTGTGAGGAACCGATCCCACCCTGAAAATTCTCACTGGACTGATTTAGGTCACCTGGCTCGTGCAGTCTTCTGAGGATGCTGAGCCACTTACCAGCTGGACTGAAACTTGAAGAAAGTGAAGAGGGAAAACCAGGCTGGGCTCTGTTTTCCAGTGGTTGGGTAAGCCAGCTAGGTTGTGCCTCTGGCCCCTTCTTGCTCCACATTCTGTCCCTCTAATTTGTGCTGCTCAGTCCTCTCAACTATAGGACAGAAAATAAATGAACAAACACAAGAATTGCTCTCCTCCTTGCAATATCCAACAGGGCCTACTTACATTTTTGTTTTTTTGGAACAGCGTTCTGGCTTCATTTAATATGTACTGTTTTTCTTTAATGGTGTCTTCCATCTGCCCTGATGCAGCCTGCCATTTCCTCGCAAGCCTGAAAATTCTGCGGTAGAGGCCAAGAACTTCTTGTCGTGTTGCCATTGTCATCTTCCGACCCACCAAAATAGAAGGGAGGACAATTTGCATAAAAATTCAGTTTAACAGTAGGCAGTACAGCAGCTGTACATTTTAAAAAATCAAGCTCTTTAATTAGTCTAGAAAATAACTGCTCTTTCTCAACAGATATGTTTGGTAACATTGCCAGAATGGTGCTGTATGAATAACAGCAATCTCTTAGACAGCCTTGTACATCATCCCTTAGTTGAAGGTTGTTCAGCCTTGCTGTTTGCCATGACTATTTTTATGAAAATGATAAAACAAAAATACACATTTAATGTTCTTTAAACCAGTATATTCTTTCCCAGAATATCTTAGAAATGATGCTTTTAGTGTATATACTGGTAAAATTACATTACTAACTTGAGTGCACAGGAGAAGGCACATTCTGAATAACTGAATTCTCTAGTTATGTGAGAACTTGAGTTTAATGCAGGGGTTGTAAACTGAAGTGCCTCTGGGGCCTAGCAGGCAACAAAATGAAGAAATTTGGCTAGTGGGGACAGTGGCCAACTAGAGATGTGCCCCCTTGAAACAACAGTTGCTACTCAGTCCCAGCTAGCTACTCTTATGTAGAATTGAGGTCCTAAGGGTGCCAGATTTCCTGACATCTTAACAATAGGTGGCAGTCAAGATGTTTAAAATAAGAAATTTCAAAAAACACAGCATTTATTTTTGAAAATGCAAGTACCAAGAGAGCCAAATAAAATGAGTCTGCAGGCTCAGTTCCACTTGTCAGGTTGCAATCTTTTTTAGTTCATCATAATCTTGTTGAAAATATTTCTCAGAATTGTTGGCCTACTTCCTTCCTTCCTTGTCCACATAAGAACTGTATAATAAATACAATTGAAAATCTTTCTGATGACTGAAGATCTTGTGGCCTCTCTTGAGTTTTCACTCTGAAATACATCAGTTTTAATTTCAGAGGATTTGGCCAAGGGAACTAACCCAAGTATATTCCTGAAAGCTAGCAGTATTTTTAAATATTAAATTTCTGTTAAAGTCATTTTTATTATAAAATTTTTCAGATATAGAAAATATATAGTTAATAACATAATTAACAGTCATATATCCTTAAAGAACCTTAAAGAATAAATTATATATATAGTCAAAACCCCATTGTACCCCTTCCAAATCAAATTTCCTCTCCTCTCCCCTAGAAGGAATCACTATCCTGAATTTGTTTACCTTTCTCACATACTGGGCTTCCCTGATAGCTCAGTTAGTAAAAGAATCTACCTGCAATGCAGGAGACCCTGGTTCAATTCCTGGGTCAGATCTGCTAGAGAAGGGACATGCTACCCACTCCAGTATCCTGGCCTAGAGAATTCCATGGACTGTATAGTCCATGGGGTCACAAAGAGTCAGACACGACTGAGTGACTTTCACTTCACTTCTCACATATAGCTTTATGTGTAACATAATATTGCTTAGCCAGTTAAAATTTATATATATATGAGGTATTATATCCTTCCACTTGCCTTTTTTGCTCATACTTGTACAATTCATCCATATCCTGTAGCTGTGGTTCATATATTCTAACTACTGCAATTCAGTCCACTGCATGAAGCTATCCCAACATACTTGTCTATTCTCCTACTGATGGACGTTGAACTTTTTTCCCCTTCCCTCTCTTTTTCACATATGCGAAAACTTCTGCCTATTTTTTTAAAAAATAATTTTATTTATTTATTTATGGTGTGCTGGGTCTTTGTTGCTGTGTGGGCTTTTCTCTAGACTGGCAAATGGGGGCCACGCTCTCGTTGTGGTTCCTGAGCTTCGCATCTCGTGGCTTCTCTTGTTCTGGAGCACTGGCTCCAGGGTACACCGTCTTCAATAGTTGCAGCATGTGGGCTAAGTCGTTCTAGATCCCAGGCTCTAGAGGATGGCTCAGTAGTTTTGGTGCACAGGCTTAGTTACTCTACTGCATGTAGGATCTTCCCGGACCAGGGATCAAACCCGTATCTCCTGCATTGGGAGGTGGACTCTATCACTGAGCCACCAGGGAAGCCCCAGCTTCTTTCCTTACTGTTAACTGCTACATCTAAAAGAAATTCAGGGATCTTGGGCAAGATGGCACAGTGGGAAGACCCTGAGCTCACCTCTACAAGCACACCAAAACTGCAACTATTGATGAGAAAGCCTGGAATATAACAGAAAAGATCTCCTACAACTAAATATATAAAGAAGGAATCACAATGAAATGGGTAGGAGGGGTGGAGCTGTGGTATAGTCAAGATCCATACCCCTAAGTGGATGACCCACAAACAGAAGAATAATTACACTGCAGAAGTTCTCAAGAAGCAAGAGCTCCAAGCTCCACATCAGGTTCCTCAGGTTGGGAGTCTGGCACCAGGAAGAAAAGCCCCTAGAACGATTGGCTTTGAACGTCAGAGAGGCTTACTTTTTAGAGATCCAGAGAATGGTGGGATATAGAGACTATTCTTAAAGGGTACATACAGACTATCACATGGGCAGAAGCAGTAATGTGAAGGAGCCTAGTCAGACCCACATGCTGACCTTTAAGAGTCTTCTGGAGAGACAAGAGGCAACTAGAGCTCATCCTGGAGTCATAGAAACTGATGGAAAGTGTTTTGGGGAGCTCATTTCACCACGTGGACCTATTGCTGGCAAGCGTCACTTTGGAATTCTTCCTCTAGCTTATTAGACATCAACCAGACATCACCAACCTGTCTGGGATGTCTCAGGCCAAGTAGCTAGCTGAGCAGAGACACACCCCACCAACCACCAAACAAGCTGCCTTAAGACTCCCTGAACTCACAGCCATCTCAGGACATGGTTCTATCCACACAAGGACCAGGAACTTGCCCCACACACCACACACACTAGCCCCAGGACTTCCAACACCCTGTGGCCTACCCTGAAGGGACATTTGGACTTAGCTCTGCCTACCAGTGCGGCAACATTAGCCTCAGGACCACTACACTACAGCCCTGAAGCCTGCCATGGCAGAACCCAACCCACCTACCCTCAGGCTGGCACCAGAATCCCTAGGCCACCACCACCAAGCCACTATCAGTTCTGAGGCATGTTGGGACCTTTAGAGCCAGCTGCCCCAGGATCAGGCCTCATCTACCAGGAGCCAACACAAGCTTTGGGACACCCTGTGCCCTGTAGCCAGCTGTGTCAGGAATCAGCTGCACCCATTAGCAGGCAGATGCTAGACTGGGGAACCATGACTTTGCAAACACCCACCCTAGAACCTGGCTTTACCCACTAGTGAGCCAGCATTAGCCCTGCAGCCCCTCATGATTTTACAGCCAGCTGTCTCGTGATCCAGTCCCACCAATCAGCAGTTGGCAGTATCAGAACAAGTCAGGGCCTAACTACCGGTTAGACAAGGGGCCAGCGATGCCTACCAGACTGCCCACAGTAGTCAGCCCACCATAACTGAAGGACCCATGCAGTTCACCTAGTGGGTACCCCTTGAGCATATAGTTCTGATGACCAGATAAGAGTATGGTGGCAGGATGCACAGAATGTTTCCTACAAAAGACTGTTTTTCCAAGGTCAGGAAATGAAATCAATCTACCAGATATATAGACATAAAAATGGCAAATTAGGCAAAAGTAGGTGATAGAGGAAAACATTCCAAATGAAGGAATAAGATAAAACCCCAGAAGAAAAACTAAGTGAAATAGAAATAGGCATTTACCCAATAAAGAGTTCAAGGTAATAAACATAAACATGATCAAAGAACATGGGAGAAAAGTGGATAAACAGACTGAGAAGTCAAATGTTTTTAACAAAGAGAAAATATAAAGAAAGAGTTAGAAAATATAAAGAAAACCAAATGATGAAGAGTATAATAACTGAAATAAAAGACACAGTAAAGTAAATCACTGAAGGTGAACAGAAAAAAGAATTAAGAATAAAAAGAAATCCAGGAGACATTTAGGAAAACAACAAGCACATTAACATTCACAATAAAAGGATCCTAGAAAGAGAGAGAGAGAGAGAGAGAGAGAGAGAAAGGGGCAGAGAACATATCTGAAGACATAATAGCTGAAAATTCCTCTAGCATGGGCAAGGAACAGACATACAGGTCCAGGAAGCACAGAGTCCCAAACAGGATCAACCCAAGGAAGGCCACACAAAGACATACTGCAATTAAAATGGCAAAAATTAAAGATAAAGAGAGAACATTAAAAGCAGCAAAGGAAAACTAACAAGTTACCTACAAGGAAACTCCCATCAGACTATCAGCTGACTTCAGCAGAAACTCTGCAGGCCAGAAAGGAGTGGCATAATATGTTAGTATTTAGAGGGATGAATGGGAAAAACCTACAGCCAAGAATATTCTACCTGGAAAGATTTTCATTCAGATTTCATGGAAAGATCAAAAATTTTATAAAGAAGCAAAAGCTAAAAGGGTTCAGCACCACCCAAAATAGTTTAGAAGATGTTAAGAGAACTTCTCTAAGTGAAAAATAAGGCCACAACTAGAAACATAAAAATTACAAAAGGTAAAAAGCTCACTGGTAAAGGCAAATATATAGTAAAGGTAGTAAATCAACTATATACAAAGCTAGTAGGAAGGTTAAAAGACAAAAGGAATAAACTCATCTATGTTTACAATAAGTACATAAGGGATATACAAAACACAAAGTTGTAAAATACAATGTCAAAATCAGTAATCATCAGGGAGGGAAGGAAAAATGCAGGGTTACTAAATGCATCTGAAATTAGAAGATCAGCAATTTTAAAAAATTAATTTATTTAATTGGAGGCTAATTACAATATTGTAGTGGTTTTTGCCATACATTGACATGAATCAGCCATGGGTGTACAGGTGTTCTCCATCCTGAAACCCCCTCCCACCTCCCTCCCTACCCCATCCCTCAGGGTCATCCCAGTGCACCAACCCTGAGAACCCTGTCTCATGTATCAAATCTGGACTGGCGATCTATTCCACAAATGATAATATACAAGTTTTAATGCTGTCCTCTCAAATCATCCCACCTTTGCCTTCTCCCACAGAGTCCAAAAGTCTGTTCTTTACATCTGTGTCTCTTTTGCTGTCTCGTATATATCGTTACCATCTTTCTAAATTCCATATATATGCATTAATATACTGCATTGGTACTTTTCTTTCTGACTTACTTCACTCTGTATAATAGGCTCCAGTTTCATCCACCTCATTAGAACTGACTCAAATGCATTCTTTTTAATAGCTGAGTAATATTCCATTGTGTATATGCACCACAGCTTTCTTATCCACTCATCTGCTGATGGACATCTAGGTTGCTTCCATGTCCTGGTTACTATAAACAGTGCTGCGATGAACACTGGGGTACATGTGTCTCTTTCAATTCTGGTTTCCTCAGTGTATGCCCAGCAGTGGGATTGCTGGGTCGTATGGCAGTTATTTCCAGTTTTTAAAGGAATCTCCACACTGTTCTCCATAGTGGCTGTACTAATTTGCATTCCCACCAACAGTGTAAGAGGGTTCCCTTTTCTCTGCACCTTCTCCAGCATTTATTGTTTGTAGACTTTTGGATAGCAGCCATTCTGATCAGCATGAGATTGTACCTCATTGTGGTTTTGATTTGCACTTCTCTGATAATGAGTGATGGTTGAGCATCTTTTCATGTGTTTGTTAGCCATCTGTATGTCTTCTTTGGAGAAATGTCTGTTTAGTTCTTTGGCCCATTTTTTGATTGGGTCGTTTATTTTTCTGGAATTGAGCTGCAGGAGCTGCTTCTATATTTTTGAGATTAATTCTTGGTCAGTTGCCTTCTTTGCTATTATTTTCTCCCATTCTGAAGGTTGTCTTTTCACCTTGCTTATAGTTTCCTTCATTGTACAAAAGCTTTTAATTTTAATTAGGTCCCATTTGTTTATTTTTGCTTTTATTTCCATTACTCTGTGGGGTGGGTCATAGAGGATCCTGCTGTGGTTTATGTCGGAGAGTGTTTTGCTTATGTTTTTCTCTAGGAGTTTTATAGTTTCTGGTCTTAAATTTAGATCTTTAATCCAAAGATCAGCGATTTAAAATAATCATGTGTGTATACACACACACAGATATATATATATATACACACACATATTTATGGCTATACTTAAACCTATATTGCACATATATATATATTTATATACACACACGATATTTTTTTAATACCCAGAGATAAATGAAAACAAATACACGAAGATCCAAAATCTATGGGAGGCAGCAAAAGCAGCTGTAAAAGGGAAGTTTATAGTGATACAAGCTTACCTCAGGAAACAAGAATAATATCAAACAACCTAATCTTGTACCTAAAGGAAGGAATTAGAAAAAGAACAAACAAACCCCAAAGTTAGTGGAAGGAAAGAGATAATAAAGATCAGAGCAAGTGTTTCCCTGATGGTTCAGTGATTAAGAAACTGCCTGCCAATGTAGGGGACACAGGTCTGATCCCTGCTCCGAGGAGATCCTACATGCAGTGTAGCAACTAAGCTCATGTGCCACAACTGCTGAGTCGGCACTCTAGAGCCTGTGAGTCACAACTACTGAGCCCATGAGCTGCAACTACAGAAGCCCATGTGCCTAGAGCCCATACTCTGCGACGAGAGGAGCCACCACCGAGGAGCCTGCACACAGCAACNAACATGGGTTCAATCTCTGGTCCAGGAAGATCCCAGATGCTGGAGGAACTAAGCCTGTGCTCCACAACTTCTGAGCCTGCACTCTAGAGCCCTCAAGCTGCAACTACTGAAGCCTGTGCACCTAGAGCTGGCGCTCTGCAACAAGAGAAGACGTCAATGAGAAGCCCACGTACTGCAACAAAGAGTAGCCCCTGCTCATGGCAACTAGAGAAAGCCAAAGCACAGCAGTGAAGACCCAGTGCTGAAAATAATAAATAAATAAATCTGAAAAAAAAAAAAAAGAGAGCGTGGAAATTTTTTAAAAATAGACAAGTCAATGAAACTAACAGATTTTTTTTTTTTAAAGAGAAACAAAATTGATAAATCTTTAGCCAGACTCATGAGGAGAAAAAGAGAAGGCCCAAATAAATAAAATCAAAATTAAAAAGGAAAAGTTACAGTCAACAGAAAGACAAAGAATCATAAGGGATTACTAGGAATGACTATATGCCAATAAAATGGACAACAGAAAAAAAATGGAGAAAATCCTAGAAATAATATGCCAAGACCGAACCAGGAAAAAAATAGAAAATATGAACAGTCTGATTACCAGTAATGAAACTGAATCATAATTTAAAAATTCACAATAAACAAAAGTCTAGGACCAGAGGGCTTCACAGGTGAATTCTACCAAACATTAGAGAAGAGTTAACACCTATCTTTCTCAAGCTATTCCAAAAAATTTTGGAGGAAGGAACACTTCCTAACTCATTCTATGAGGCCCCTAGCATCACCTCCATCTAAAACCAAACAAAGACATAACAACAACAACAAAAATTACAGGCCTATATCACTGATGAACACATATACAAAAATCCTCAACAAATTATTAGCAAACAAAATCCAATGATACACTAGAAGGGTAATACACCACGATCAACTGGGATTTATCAGTATCTGAAAATCAGTGTGATACCCTACATTAACAAATTGAAAAATTAAAAACCAAAGGATCATCTCAATAGATGTAGAAAAAGCTTTTGACAAAATTCAACATCCACTTATGATAAAAGCTTCCCAGAAAGTGGGCACAGAGGAGATATCCCTTAAAATAATAAGCACCATATATGACAAAATAACATATTCAATGGTGAAAAACTGAAAGCATTGCCTCTAAGATGAGGAACAAGACAAGGATGCCCATTCTCTCCACATAGTTTTGGCAGTCCTAGCCACAACAATCAGAGAAGAAAAATAAAAGGAATCCAGATTTTAAAGGAAGAAGTAAAACTGTCACTGTCTGTAGATGACATGATACCATACATAAAAAATTCTAAAGATCCCACCAGAAAACTATTAGAGCTTATCAATAAATTCAGTAGAGTTGCAGGATACAAAATTAATATATAGAAACCTGCTGCATTTGTCTCTACTCACAACAAACTATCAGACAGAGAAATCAACTAAATAATTCTATTCATCATCATGTCAAAAAAATAAAATATCTCAAAACAAACCTACTAAGGAGGTAGACTTCCCTGGTGGCTCAGATGGTTAAGCGTCTGTCTACAATGTGGGAGACCCGAGTTTGATCCCTGGGTTGGGAAGATCTCCTGGAGAAGGAAATGGCAATCCACTCCAGTACTATTGCCTGGAAAATCCCATGGACAGAGGAGCCTGGTAGGCTACAGTCCATGGTGTTGCAAAGAGTCGGACATGACTGAGCTATTTTACTTTATTTTCAAGGAGGTAGAAGATATCTTGGACTGGAAGAATTAATATTGTTAAAATTATCATACTACTTAAGGCAATCTACAAATACAGTACAATCCCTGTCAAAATACTGATGGCATTGTTCACAGAACTAGGACAAATATTTAATTGTATAGAAACACAAAAGACTCTGAATAGCCAAAACGTCTTCAGAAAGAACAGAGCTGGCGGTAACACACTCCCTGACTTCAGACTATACTACAAAGTTATGCTTATCATAACAGTATCATACATCACTTATAAAGATAAACTTAAAACAGATTAAGGAACTAAATGAAAGACTGAAAGCCATAATACTCCTAGAAAACACAGATAGAACACTCTGACATAAATTGTGGCAATTTTTCTTGACTTGTCTTCTAAGACAAAGGAAAACAAAAGCAAAACTAAACAAAATGGGGCCTAATTAAACTTAAAAGCTTTTTTACAACAAATGAAACCACTGACAAAATGAAAAAACAACCTAATGAGTGGGAGAACATATTTGTAAATAATATGATAAGAGGTTAATATCCAAAAATACATAGAGAGTTCATAAAATTAAATATCAATAAAAACAACCTGATTAAAAAATGGGCAGAAGACCCAAATAGAAGGTTTTCTGAAGAAGACATACACATGGCCACTGTCACATGAAAAGAGACTCAGCATCAGTAATCATCAGTAATCCCTGGTAGTTCACATGGTACAGAATTTGCCTGCAATGCTGGAGACGCAGGATTGATCCCTTGGTAAGGAAGGTCCCCTGGAGAAGGAAATGGGTACCCACTCTAGTATTCTTGCCTAGAGAACTCCATGGACAGATGAGCTTGGCAGTCTACTGTCCACAGGGTTGCAAAGAGTCAGACGTGACTGAGTGACTAACACTTAGCCTAATCATCAGAAATATGCAAATCAAAACCATAATGAGATATTGCTTCACACCTGTCAGACGGCTATCATCAAAAAGAACACAAATAATAAATATTGGGGACGACATGGAGGAAAGGGAAAAGTTGGTGGGAATATAACCTGGTGTAGCCACTATGGAAAACCTATGGAGGTTCCTCAAAAGCTAAAAATGGAACTACCATTAGTTCAGTTCAGTTAGACAGTTGTGTCCGACTCTTTGCAACCCCATGAGACTGCAGCACGCCAGGCTTCCCTGTCCTTCACCATCTCCTGGAGCTTGCTCAAACTCATGTCCATTGAGTCAGTGATGCCATCTAGCCATCTCATGCTCTGTTGTCCCCTTCTCTGCCTCCCTTCAATCCTTCCCAGCCTCGCGGTCTCTTCCAATGAGTCAGTTCTTCATATCAGGTGGCCAAAGTATTGGAGTTTCAGCTTCAGTATCAGTCCTTCCAGTGAATATTCAATCAGTCCAAGAGACTCTCAAGAGTCTTCTCCAACACCACAGTTCAAAGCATCAATTTTTCAGTGCTCAGCTCCTTCTACAGTCCAACTCTCACATCCACACATGACTACTAGAAAAAATCATAGCTTTGACTAGACGAACTTTATGTCAGCAAAGTAATGTTCCTGCTGTCTAGGTTGGTCATAGCTTTCCTTCCAAGGAGTAAGCGTCTTTTAATTTCATGGCTGCAGTCACCATCTGCAGCGATTTTGGAGCCCAACAAAATAAAATCTGTCACTGTTTCCATTGTTTCCCCACCTATTTGCAAGAAGTGATGAGACTGGATGCCATATTAGTTTTCTGAATGTTGACTTTTAAGCCATACTTTTCATTCTTCTCTTTCACTTCATCAAGAGGGATTAGTTCCTCTTCACTTTCTGCCATAAGGGTGGTATCATCTGTGTAGCTGAGGTTATTGACATTTCTCCCAGCAATCTTGATTCCAGCTTGTGCTTCATCCAGCCTGGCTTTTCTCATGATGTACTCTGCATATAAGTTAAATAAACAGGGTGACAATATACAGCCTCAATGTACTCTTTTCCCAGTTAGGAACCAGTCTGTTGTTCTATGTCTGGTTCTAACTGTTGCTTCTTGACCTGCATACCAGTTTCTCAGGAGGCAGGTAAGGTGGTCTGGTATTTCCATCTCTTGAAGAACTTTCCACAGTTTGTTGTGATCCACACAGTCAAAGGCTTTGGCATAGTCAACGAAGCAGATTTTTTGGAACTCCCTTGCTTTTTGCTTTTTCGATGATCCAGTGTTGGCAATCTGATCTCTGGTTCCTCTGTCTTTTCTAAATCCAGCTTGAATATCTGGAAGTTCACAGTGTGCATACTGTTTAAGCCTGGCTTGGAGAATTTTGAGCATTACTTTGGTAGTGTGTGAGTAGTAGTTTGAACTACTCAACTGAACTAGTTCAACTGCAGTAGTTTGAACATTTTTTGGCATTGCGCCTTTCTTTGGGATTGGAATGAAAACTGACATTTTCCAGTCCTGTGGCCACTGCTGAGTTTTTCAAATTTGCTTGCATATTGAGTGTAGCACTTTTACAGCATCATCTTTTAGGATTTGAAATAGCTCAACTGAAATTCCATCACCTCCACTACCTTTGTTTGTAGTGATGTTTCTTAAGGCCCACTTGACTTCACACTCCAGGATGTCTGGCTCTAGGTGAGTGATCACACCATCATGGTTATCTGGGTCATGAAGATCTTTTCTGTATAGTTCTTCTTGTATTCTTGCCTTATGACCCAGCAATTCTACTTCTGGGCATGTATCTGGGAAAAACAGTAGTTCAAAAAGATAAGTGCACCCAATGTTCATAACATCATTATTTACAAGACAAGATAGGGAAGTAACCTAAGTGTCTATCAACAGATGAATGGATAAAGAAGATGTAATATATATATACACAATGTAATACTACTCAGCCATAAAAAGAATGAAATTCTGCCATTTGCAACAACATGAATGGACCTGGAGGGTATTGTACTTAGTGAGATAAATCAGACAGAGAAAGAGAAATACTCTATGTTATCACTTATATATGGAATCTAAAAAATAAAAGAAATGAATGAATTACACAAACAGACTCACAGATACAGAGAATGAACTACTGGTTACCAGTGGGGAGGCAGTGGGGCAACAGAGAGGTAGGGGATTAAAAGCATAAACTATGAAGTATAAAATCAGTAAGCTACCAGGATATATTATATAGCACAGGGGTTAGAGTCAATATTTTATAACAATTTTAAACAGAGTACAATCTATAATAATTTTGAATCACTATGTTGAACATCTGAAACTAATATTATAAATCAACAATACCTCAATTTAAAAAATGATTTAAAAAAGAAATTCAAAGAAGATAGGAAAAGAAAGCTCACTATTGGAGGACTGTGATTAGTCAGATTTAGGAGAATGAATACTGTATTTGCCTTTAAAACAAATTAGCAGGCTGGGAAGATGAGGATTTGGCAAGTGAATAGCAAGACCAGGCAGTGGTACACCTCATTATGAGTCCAGGACTTTTCTCAAACAGGTCATCTGTTGAGAAATATGTTGCTCATTGCCCTTTGAGAACAAGACCCATTTCTAACCAAAGGTAATACATGGAGATTCCACACTTTAGGTTGGTCCTAAGCTTATGAGGATTTAGGCAGCTAAAGAAACCAGATGGGAGCTGGAAGGAGCTGTGTTATCTAGAAATTCTGAAGGAATTCAAGGAATTCACCTGAGAGAGAATGTCTGAAAGGCTCTACCTCCTACTTATCCTGACACTGATGACCTTTCTTAAGCAATGAGGAATAAATCATGGCTTTACCGTTTCTTCAAATGGTTAAGAAATCACTACTTCACCCAAATCCAAATGTTAAGAGGGCTAAAGCTATATCCATTATACCTGACATTCATTTTGACATGGACTATGCTGTGCTATACTTAGTCGCTCAGTCGTGTCCGCCTCTTTACAACCCCATGCACTGTACCCCCCAGGTTCCTCTGTCCATGGGGATTCTCCAGGCAAGAAAAACACTGGAGTGGGTTGCCATGCCCTCCTCCTGGGGATCTTCTCAACCCGGGGATCGAACCCAGGTCTCCCACATTGCAGGCAGATTCTTTACCAGCTGAGCTACCAGGGAAGCCCAACATCCATTACACCTCACAGGAAAAAACACTTAAAAGGAATTCATACAAATTAAGAGAGATCATCATGCATTATGGCTAATCATAACGAAAACTCATAGAATTGATAACGTTTTTCCTGGTAAAGAAACAGGTTTCTGAGTTTCTGGCTATCCCTAAAACTCCATGGTTTCATACAAAAATACATGAGTAAGTTCCTGTGAGGAGCAGAGTCTGCCACAAACTTCTATTCACAACTGCTTCACTTCCCTGTCATTAACAGATTAAACTTCCTTGACCGCACAATACCAAAAGAGGAAGGTGAAGGCGATCTGGCATATTAAAACAGCAGCAACCTTCTCCAAAGTCTGACTTTCATTTCTTTCTTTCTACTACTCTAAGAACCACAGCTTCATACTTTAACTGATCATGCTATATATATCTGATACACAAGCCTTACCATTATAATACTTGAGGTAACAAGCAGAACTAACAACTCGTATTTAACAGGACCATTTTCAAAACACTTTAATGTTTAAGTGTTTTGAAAACTAATCTTGGTACTTCCCTGGTGATACAGTGATTGAGAATCTGCCTCCCAATGCAGGAGAAGCTGATTTCATCCCTGGTCAGGGAACTAAAATCCCACATGCCTAGGGGCAACTGCTGAGCCCTTGTGCTCTAGAGCCTGTGCTCCACGAGAGGCTCACATGCTGCAAAAAACCCTAATCCTGAAAAGGAAATAAGTGATGTCTCCCTTTCCAACATTAGGTGACCCTGAAAACTCAAGTCCAAAAGATTTCCACAGACAGTCTATGCTGTATTACATACTATTAACAAGTGGGTGTTACAAAGCTTGTGATTCTAGAAACAAAATCAGCCACATAAGTTAAAAAAAAATTTTTTTAAGCTATTTTCCTTTTGGTTTATATTTCTATTCCTAGGAAGCAACGTATTTAGGAAAAGTGCTTTTTCCCTAATAGTTTTCTTCCTTTTGGATTTAATGGCTTGAAACCAACATTTACTTCTCTAATTATCAATTATCTCTCACTACTGAATGCAGGGCTAAATCAGCCCTTATCCTTTTTCACTAGTATCAGGGGTTGATCTGATGCAGCGGGGTCTGCTGGGATTCTCCCACGGGCGATATAAGGAATATTAAGTTGTTTACAGGACCACAACTGAACTGCAGTTACAACTGCCTGTNCCATCTGTGCCTGAGGTGATGGGACTGGAAGCTTTGCCCGTATCCTGTATAGGAAGTGGGACAGAGTGACAAATGTATTGTTTTTTTTTCCCATTCCCCACCCCCACCATTTTCTCCCGTGCATAGCCCTCCTTTCCACTTTAATTCTCCGTGACTAGGTGGTAATTGTGGTGGTTTTTTTCCTCTATTGCTTGGTATCTTGGTTACCTCTTTTGAATTTGGTGTTCCGCCTCCATCCCAGGTCTTAACTGCAAGCTTTGTAATACTTCAGTTACAAGCTGTCTGGCTTTGGGAGTACCTCTCAATCCGTGGGTGCTCCCGATTAAATGAGCGTTTTATCCTCTGAATACTGGAATTCCAAAGCCCTTGCAAGGATTCCTAAATGGCATCATTGCCCAGGAATCAAGGTCTCTTGCTCTAAATACTTTATGTGTGAGGAATTTAAATGTTGTCAACTCTTTCCAAAATGATTTGATGTTAGGCTAATTCTAGATTTCTTGTTTCTCTCCACCCACACTTCATGATGCACTTTGGAGAACAGAAAACTCCGTATTACTCTTTTGTTTCTACAGTTGGACAATAGCTCTCTTATTTTTTCTTTTGTGTGTCTGGCACCCAAGTCTTCAGTGACACATTTGGCTTGTTCAGATTTCCATCTTATTTATTTAGCTTATTCTTTGTGTATAGGTGGTCTTACATGAAACGGCATGATTTGCTTAGTTTTCTTTCCGGGAAGAATACAAACCAGTAACGGATGTGAAAAAATTATTTAGCAAAGAATGACTCGAAAAGAAGATCTCTTTGTTGATGTTTGTTGGTTTAAGGGGGGGAAAAAAAGTAGTGCTTCTTTAGCCTGTAGTATGGATTTCAGACTGAAGTGTAATGATTCCTACTTTGGTGTTGATATTTTCTTTGGAAGTCCTTTTGAGTCTGGAACTGTTTTCTAAAGAACTTGAAGAGGTGGTTCCAAAATTTTAGGGATCCTTTGATGATTAGAAAGTGTCTGTAAATCCTGTCCCTCTGTAACTGAGTTTATGTGCATATTGCTAGAATTATCATAACGGGTTCCCATCCTACTCATCAGGGCTTTCAGGCCTGATAAAACAATATTTAATGCTTTCATTGTACAAGTAACAGCATGTTTGGATGTTTCACAGAAATGCAACAAAAGAAAAAAGTGACTACTGTTCTCACCTTAACTGATTTGGAATCACTGAATAAAAAGCCCAAACTTCATTCATTCAACAAACATTTATTGACAGGTTGCTAGTTGCTAGCCAGTATTTTAGGCAGTGGGCATACAAAGAGGAACATAGCAATAAGGTCCATGCTCTCAAGGAGCATACATTGGAGTGGGGTGGGGACAGATACATAAGCAAATTGGATTTTGATAAGAGCTGATTTCAGCTCTTATCTGTGATTGTGAGTGCTGTGATAGGAAGTATCTGACTGGGATACAGTCTAGACCTTTCTGAGAAGGCAGCACTGAAGTTGAGCTTTAAATAAAAAGGAGCCAGCCTTGCAAAAATACAGGAGGAACCTTCCAGGTTTAGATGATGCTAAAGCTGAACCTCCAGTACTCTGGCCACCTCATGCGAAGAATTGACTCATTGGAAAAGACTGATGCTGGGAGGGATTGGGGGCAGGAGGAGAAGGGTACGACAGAGGATGAGATGGCTGAATGGCATCACTGACTCGAAGGACTAAGTGAACTCTGGGAGTTGGTGATAGACAGGGAGGCCTGGCGTGCTGGGATTCATGGGGTCGCAAAGAGTCGGACATGACTGAGCGACTGAACTGAACTGAGTGCAGAAACTGGGCTGGAGTATGGCAAGTTCCAAGGAGTGGGAAGAAAGGGATGGTGAAGCGGAGGTCAGGGAGGATTGGGGTAGGAGTAATAGCTAGAGCCTCGTGATCAAAGAGAAGAGTGAAAAGAGTCCAAGTCAGAGAGATGGAGGCGGAGCTCAGAATGCTATGTTATGCTAAGTCGCTTCAATCCGACTCTGTGCAACNAGTTCCAAGGAGTGGGAAGAAAGGGATGGTGAAGCGGAGGTCAGGGAGGATTGGGGTAGGAGTAATAGCTAGAGCCTCGTGATCAAAGAGAAGAGTGAAAAGAGTCCAAGTCAGAGAGATGGAGGCGGAGCTCAGAATGCTATGTTATGCTAAGTCGCTTCAGTCCGACTCTGTGCAACGACGGCAGCCCACCAGGCTCCCC
Organism: Neotragus moschatus; assembly: GCA_006410615.1. Taxonomy (NCBI): domain Eukaryota; kingdom Metazoa; phylum Chordata; class Mammalia; order Artiodactyla; family Bovidae; genus Neotragus; species Neotragus moschatus. Next base: position 279,769 of record SJYA01002911.1, on the reverse strand, counting down.
CATCCTTGGGATTCTCCAGGCAAGAACACTGGAGTGGGTTGCCATTTCCTTCTCCAATAGGTAGGCAAAATAACAGTAAGAAAGAGAATTATATAGAAAATGATGTTCTTTTTAATTCTGTTGTTTTTCCCAGAGTCTTGCCACATTTTAAGGATACTCTTAGAGTATTGTCTGGAGAAGGGAACAGCTACCCACTCCACTGTTTTGGCCTGGAGAATTCCAAGGACTGTATAGTCGGACATGACTGAGCGACTTTCACTTTACTTAGAGTATTGTAGGGGAAAAAAGGTCACCCTGCTGAGAGTGGGCGAGGAGGAGGCAGTGGTCATCTGTGTGTTTTCTGGCAGATGAATCTCAAGCCATGAGTTAAGAATTCAGTGGGATGTTCAGTTGAGAGGTTGCCTTTTTCCTTACAGGATTTTGTCCTATATGCTTTTTTTCAAATTGCATAATGGGTATCCCAAATGTGTTCTAGCATATGAATCCTCTTTTGCTTCTAGCTGTGAATTTAGGGCTGAAGATTGGGCAAATGAAAATAATATGCCCCTGTTGGTCCACAAGATGACCATTACAGTCTAAGTTTGAAGTTGTTTTTCGTAGGAAGGCAGATTTTATGTTGCGCTATTTCCATTTTTGTCTGGTCTGCCTGATGACTAATAACATTCAGCTGAGGTGTGTGTGTAGGTTGGTGCTAAAAGTTCACTCTGGATTACATTAGGTAAGTGACCATTGTGGGCATAATCCCACTCTGTCAGCATCTTTGGGCTGGCATGTAGCCAAGTGATGTAACCCACTTTTGCCTTCTGTTGGGGCCATTCCTCTCTAGTAGCCAGTTGCTTCTCAGCCTCACCTTGACCAGACTGTCCACTTGAGAGACCCAATCAGGACTCCTCCTTGATTTGGCCCTGTTGAGCCAAATGTTTCAGTGGGCTGAAACAGTTAGAATATGCTGTTTTCTTCTTTTGAACACCACAACAGTGACTAGTGTGTTCTTTGAGTGAATTGGCTCTTTGAGCTAGGCAGTTGAGAGACTTAAATGTTGCTTGGGCTGTTTGTAGTAAAGTTAGTGTCAGAAATGCTATGTAAAACTTTTTCGTGTTTCTGAAAAATGAATCAGAAATTTTGGACTTGTCACCTGTTTTATGTTCTAGCATGGGTAGATGGATTATCAAAAGTAACTTGAATAGTTCAGGGCAGTCCTGGAGGTAATGAAGGGGTTGGAATTGAGCCTGAACTGATGTACTGAATCCCAACTTGAATGTAAATAGGAAGTCTTTGGTTAGCAAACAAGTGAACAGTTAGAATTAGGCAAACAATAGACTCTACCCTTTATACTGCAGAGTTACTCAAAGAACTGAGAACTGATTATGTATGAGGGCTTCCCTGGTAGCTCAGATGGTAAAGAATCTGCCTGCAGTGCAGGAGACCCGGATTCAATCCCTGCATCAAGAAGATCCCCTGGAGGAGGGAATGGCTACCCACTCCAGTATTCGTGCCTGGAGAATTCCATGAACAGAGGTGCCTGATAGGCTACAGTCCATGGGATTCTAAAGAATCAGACATGACTGAGTAACACTTTCACTTACACACACACACACACACACACACACACACACACACAGGCTCAGGTTGTAACCTGCCTGCCAGTGCAGAATATGTAAGAGACTCAGGTTCAATCCCTGGGTCGGATCCCTCCCCTGGATCCCCTGGAGGAGGGCATAGCAACCCACTCCAGTGTTCTTGCCTGGTGGATCCCATGGACAGGACNACACACACACGCTTCCCAGGTGGCTCAGGTTGTAACCTGCCTGCCAGTGCAGAATATGTAAGAGACTCGGGTTCAATCCCTGGGTCGGATCCCTCCCCTGGATCCCCTGGAGGAGGGCATAGCAACCCACTCCAGTATTCTTGCCTGGCGGATCCCATGGACAGGACCCTGGTGGGCTGCAGTCCATCAGGTTGCAAAGAGTTGGACAAGACTGAAGCGATGGCGCACATGTGCACGCACACACACACGTGCACACATGTGGCTTTGGTCTAGGTTGTATCCTAATATTGGATTTTAATCTAGCTAATGGATTGTTAAGCTGTCCACTATTCATCTTCAGTTATAACTCAAGTATGAAAATACCCTGAAGGCTGAAATTTCATCAGTCAGTTTGGAGACTGGTGGCTCTTATTTGTGAAATGAGTTGGATAGGTAAGAGGGGAACTTGAATACAGGGAGAAGCCATTGACTCCTGCATTAGCCACTAATTGTGTTTGGGGAAAGAATCTACAAACCTAAATGAATTTAGATTCTCAGAGCTGAACTGGCCTTTTGATCTAGAGTACCAGTGAGTTTGTTAAACTCCTGGGGCTTTTGGACAAACTCATCTGAAAGAAGAGTTGATGCCACTTAACTTTTGGAGTTGTGGGTTTGCATTGCATTAGATGACTTAAAATTAATCTGATTTGGTACTGTTTTGTGCTGCAGTAAGAAGAGTTAATTGTACACTGGCTGCCAGTTGTTTTAAGGTGAAGATATGGTAACACTGAATGAAACAATGGTAATTACGTGGTGACTCCTGTTCCCCCAGCTCTTGATTACTTACAGCTACCTCTTTGTGTCTGTTTACAGATGTTGATACCAGTGAACCAGGATCAATTCTCCCTAAAAGTCGGAACAATGTTCTGAAGCTCTCTGCACAATGGACCAGAGTGTTTCATTGAGTTAGTGTCTTTCAATTCAAATCTAGTTTTACCAGTTATTATATCTGTTTTTCTTGGTGATGGAGGAACCTACTTATTTTTGGGGGGGAAAGGAGATTACTCTAGCACCTGTTTTATTCAATTAGTGAATGATTACAAGTAAGAACTTAGCATATTAATTATCTGAAGTGGCTCAAACTAATCTTTTGAAGTTGTGATATGTAGAAACGGGAAAATGCGAGGGGAGAAATGCCAAATCTTCTTTAAGATGAAACTATTTAAATACCATACATCAGAATAGGGAAGCTCAGTAAAGAGATCTTTAGGTGGTGAATAGCCCTTGTACCAAAATAAATCATTATGGTCAGTGAGTGCCCTGATACCAACCTGGTTATATGAAAAAAGTAGGCATCATGTTGATAACTACTGACTTCCTGAGGGCTGTCCTTGCTCAGCAGTGTCCTTTGACTGAGGTGTGTGGTTGGGTTTTGGTCTGGATTGCATCATGGAAGCTTAGGTTGCATACTGCTGCAATGCATAATCCTTGTTTCTGTTCTCCCTGCTCTGCTGGAGGATTCAGCCTCAGGACCTGGGGACTGAAAATGATTCTGTCACCAAGGCCTGAAAATCCAGACCAGATATCATGACTGACCAAGGATCTTGGGTAGCATCACTGCATAGTGTAGGACTTGTCATTTTTGCCTTAATCTCTGCTGGTCAGTCTAGGATACAGTGTTTTGGAAAAACTTGCTCTCATTTTAAAAGTAGATCACTTCCACTATATCAAGATCACAGAGTTTGGTTATAGCTTTTAGCTCTTTTTGGTTGATGAAGTATTTGGATTCTGCAATGTTTGCCTAAAAGTGAGTTGATGTGTGACCTATAACTTTGATTCTGAACAAGACTCAAGTCATAGCATTTACTATATTGAATGCATTTAATTTTTTGTCCAGCTAAGAATAAGCGGGAAAAAGACCCTCCAAGAATCTTAGAATATCTGGCATGATGATTTTTAAAACTGGGCTATGTAGAGCCCTCTCAGGGGTCATTTCTGGAGTATATCCGTGGTAGACATGGAGAACTCCCTCATCTTGGTGTCTAGCTTCCATTTCACTGCTCCTGCTCCCCACCACCACACCCATGTTTGACTCTGCTAAAGTTGCTATTACATTGGGTTTCCCCATAAGATTTCACTTGATCAGAATGTTTTGAGGCTGAAAACAGATCAAAAAGCAGAAGGTAAATGGGAATCCATAAAGGTTAGCAAACTTGTTTAAAGTTACAGAGAAGGTACTGGCAAGTATAGGACTTCTCTGCACTGATTTTGTTTTCTCATTTACACTGCCTTAAATATATCCTTATAGGCACTCAGTAGAGTTTGTTTGAGTTTAATTGAATCCTTGGTGTTTGGTCTCTTCTATATGCTCTCCAGAATGCCTTTGCAAAATGCTGACCTGCATATTCCAATTTCTAGTGACCTGCCTTGGAATATGAACAGGAAAATCCAGGTATATCCATGGACAAAACATTTTTAGAATGGCTCTGTGAAAATATCTACAATTGCTTTGTTCTTTAAAAAAAAAGTCTATGAAACAAATTTGTTTCCAATTAAACATTTTCTTTATATCTACTTGATGACTACCTAGTGGCTGCTTGCTCAATCATGTCTGACTCTTAGCGACCCCATGGACTGCAGCCTACCAGGCTCCTCCGTTCATGGGATTTTCCAGGCAGGAGTACTGGAGTGGGGTGCCATTGCCTTCTCCGTTAAACAGGAAGGGAAGGCAAGGAATAATACCACTCCAGTGAGGGTGCTGGGACTCTAGCAGCATGTGTTCTGGGTGGCAAGATTATAGACATGCTAGAAGTTCCAGATTCTCAGAGTGGTGACGTTTTCTTTATTCTAAGTGAGTACAGTTCGAAAGTAAGGAGTGCTGTGTTCATTTTAAAGGATGTTTCTGTGATTCTTTTTCTCCTAGTAAATTAGTTTTTCTTTGAAATAACTAGTCACTTGTCCAGTAATTTACTCCAAACAATTGGTTATAGCAAATGTCAATGGTAAGAGAATTTTGCTTGGGAGTTTACTAACATTATATGAAAGAGAAAAGTCTGTAAAGACCTTTCCAGAGGCATTTAGATATGTGGGTTCAGTTGCTCAGGAGGAGAACATTTCAGGAAGCAGGCCTTTGGGAGTGCAGAGTGGTGGCAGTGATGATATTGTGGGCCATGTGCACAGGGTGAAGAGAATTCCATTGGTTGTCCAGCTGGGAAAAGGTGGAAATTGCTAACAGTGGCACTTGATAGGAGAAAAGTGGGTCAGGAAGGAACAGGCCCACAAGGTTGCCCAGTGCTGGACAACACCATTTACAAGAAAGGGAATGGGGACCTTTGGAGTTGGGTAATCCAGTGCCCCTGACCAGGTCTCCGACGGTACTACTCTCTCCCCTGATTGAAAAGTGTGTTTGTTCCTGATGGGAAGGGATGAGTGCATTTATGCAGCGTCTGGATTGACCAGATTGGTCTTTAAGATTGACTAGTTGGTCATGATTGACTGCTTAAGCCTAATTTTTTTGAGGTCTCTCTTTTGACTTTTGTTTTTGACAAATAAGAAGTTGGCAAACAAGAGGGAGCGTATTGTTCCTGGGTCCATGAGAGTTTGAGTTAAGTACATAATACAGTGTAGTGGTGATTGTCATTTAACACTGTCTGTTATCCAAAGGGAACAGTTAAATGTAAACTATTGAAGTAATTCATGATTCTCTTATGGGGCTAAATGTGAGTTAAACCACAACTAAAATAATTAAAGAAAATATATTTTGACTTCATATTTCTATAACATTACATGGTGTCTTTAACAGGTCACATTAAATCTTTAGTCTTTTAAAAGAAATTTTATCTACCAGGTACTTGTGAATCTGACATAAGGCCAGATTTTCTTCTAGTGCTGAAAATGGCAAGTACTGCTCTGAATTGGTGACAGCAACAGATTTAATGATTAGATCAAGGGAGGTGGCTTCAATTAAATAAATATCAGTTAAGTTGGTTGTAATATGGACCTCTCCTGAGGTTAATTATGCTGTCCCTTCAACAATTCTCTGACATCACTGAGAATCCAACAATTCACTTCTGACACAAACTGCCTGGAGTTTGTGCAGATCCCACAGGTTAATGACTCAGTCTCGGGAGACTGCCCCACTTCAAGTGCCAGCCGCCAGTATCAGGTTGTCTCAAATTCCTCCTTGCACTTTTGCCCAACAGACCTCAAATTTAGGGGTTCCCGTGACCACCCTCCCCCACGATGGATAATTTGCTAGGACATATGACTCCTTTAGCTGGTAAAACATTATATTTATGAATTCAGTTTCATTATAAAGGCTACAACTCAGAAACAGCCAAATGGAAGACCTGAATAGGGCAAGATTTGAATTAGGGGCACAGAGCTTCCATGTCCCCTCGGCATGCCAGCCTCCCAGCACATCAGTGTATTCACCAATCCTGAAGCTCCCCTGTGTGCTAAGTTGCTTTAGTCATGTCTGACTCTTTGCAACCCTATGGTCTAGCCTGTCAGGGTCCTCTGTCCATGGGATTCTCTAGGCAAGAATACTGGAGTGGGTTGCCATGCCCTTCTCCAAGGAATCTTCCCAACCCACGGATCAAACCTGCATCCCTTACGTCTACCTGTATTGAAAAGTGGGTTCTTTACCACTCGTGCCACCTGGAAGCCATAAGCGCCCCTCAGTTCAGTTCAGTCACTCAGTCATGTCCTACTCTTTGCAACACCGTGGACTGCAGCACACCAGGCTTCCCTGTCCATCAGCAACTCCTAGAACTTGCCCAAACTCATGTCCTTCGTGCTGGTGATGCCATCCAACCGTCTTATTTTCTGTCGTCCCCTTCTCCTCCTGCCTTCAATCTTTCACAGCATCATGGTCTTTTCCAGTGAGTCAGACCTTCGCATCAGGTGGCCAAAGTATTGGAGCTTCAGTTTCAGCATCCATCCTTTCAATGAATATTTAGGACTGATTTCCTTTAGGATTGACTGGTTTGATCTTGCAGTCCAAGGGATTGTCAAGCATCTTCTCCAATACCGCAGTTCAAAGGCATCAATTCTTTGGCGCTCAGCTTTCTTTAAGGTCCAACTCTCACATCCATATATGACTACTGGAAAAACCATAGTTTTGATTATACGGAAGCTCCCCTAGCCTTGTTTCATTTTCAGTTGCGGTTCCTTTATGTAGGCATAATTTATTAAAGTATTGACTTTTATTGATGAAACTTCAGCCACCCTTCCCTTCCTTAAGGGCTAAAGGTGGGACTGAAAGTTCTAGTCATGCCTGGGCTTTCTGACAAAGGTAGCTTCTCTTCAAACTATCAAAAAGAGACTGAAGTGTGGTCCAAACCCTGCTCCTTAATGAATAATAAGAAGTCTATCTGTAAAGGAATTCCAAGGGTTTTAGGATCTTTGGTAGTAACTAGGAACAAAGACCAAATATGTTTTTTATTATACCTCATTAGTACTCCAGTTATATCCTAAAAGTAGGAATAAGGTTGTGAGTGTGCTCAATCGCTCAGTCCTGTCCAACTCTTTGCAACTCTTTGTGATCTTGTGGACTATAACCCAGTCTCTTTTCTCCATGGAGTTCTCCAGCCAAGAATATTGGAGTGGGTTGCTACTTCCTCCTTGAGGGGATCTTCGCCACCCAGGGATTGAATCCCATCTCTTTGCATTGGCAGGCAAATTCTTTACCACTGAGCCACCAGGAGTAAGGTTACCGAAAGTTGATTTAGGTGATAAGTAACAATATGCATTTAGTTTTAATTTGATGGCTTTTTTCTTTCTTTTTTGATCAAGAGAGTGCAAATTGCATAGTTTTAGATTACAGGGAGCAAACTCTTCCCTCAATCAATATGAAATGGCACTCAGAATGTGTTATATATATATTTTTTAATTTAATACGTGCATTCCCTAATGCAATAAAGAAGCTCACTTTTAGGAAATTAGATACACGGAAATCATATTTCCTTTCACTGTGAATTTAAAGTTTCAAGTGTACATAGTGCACAGGTAAGAGCATCTGTGTAGAGTCTGGGTTTGCATCTGAACTTTACCATGTACTTGTCACTTGACCTTGGATGAGCCACTTAGAATCTCTAAGCCTTGTTTTCTTCATGTATTAAGTGAAAATAGTCACAGTAAATAGTTGTCAGGAGTCAATAAGACATTTGCAGGACATGGCACAATGCCTGGCATAAAGATAAACATTTAATAACATTAGTTATTATTAACTGCCTGCATGTACAGTGAAACTCACATGGATTGACAGCTTCCAACAGGCCAGGAACTATACCATTTTGCCTTCTCTTATATGGGAAGTATGGGACAGTGTATAAAACATTGCTGGGCACATGGTAGACACAAGTTATCTATCACTTGAAAATAAAACCTGGTCTGGGTATCTGGGAAATACTGGAGTAACTCTGTAATGGAAACTTCCAGCCTGTTTCCAAAGCTAGCCTAAAACCCAGAGATGGAAAATCTTCCTCACCATATAGAGCATGCATGAATCTAACAATGGGGACAGGAGATCGTGGCTAGGATATTGTTGGATCCAAAAGTGGGAAACTGATCCAGGAGACATTTTTATCATTGACAGCATGCCTTGAGATTCAGTGAGGTTGGGAAAACCACATGAGAGTTCAGGAAGGAAGCAACAGATTTATTTCAGCCCATTGAGACACTCTTTGAGAGTCGCACTGGCAAATACCATGCTTTGTGTATTGCTTCTCAGAGAAAATGAAAAACCTGGATCTGCTGTCAAAGGGCTTAGCACCTCCTTGAAGTTCACTTCTTGGGGAAGTCCCCAAGGACTAATTGTCCCTGTATCTTACCCATCTGCAGATTCTACTTTAGTAGACCACCACTGGACTAAGTTCTAGTCTAGTCTGCCACCAGTTCTGTGTGTCCTTGGGCAAGTTACACCCCCTCTATGAACCTGTTTCCTTAGCTGCAATGAAGGATTTGGTACTAAATCACTGTTCCCCAAAGTGTGGCTTAGGTTACATTCTTAGTGTATGTGCTGCTGAAATGAGTGTACAAAGGGGTGTTTTTTTATACTCTTGATGGTACATGAGATGATTTTTGCCTGATGAATACTTTTTATCCTATATTTTTATTAATGTGTAATAATGAAAGTGTAACTAGCATATTAGACCTATGACTTCATGGATAATGTTACTTTCAGTTCATTTCAGTCGCTCAGTCCTGTCCAACTCTTTGCAACCCCAGGAATTGCAGCACGCCAGGCCTCCCTGTCCATCACCAACTCCCAGAGTTTACTCAAACTCATGTCCATTGAGTCGGTAGGGTGATATTAAAGTGGATTTTTTTTTATCCTTTCAAGAAAAACCTTAGAGGAATGATAGTTGGGATGGTAAACAGATATAGAAGATCATAAAGGTTGTGTAGGAATAGCTGATGTGTTTATAAGTTCTAAGACTAAGTAATTCTAGTGCAGTGCCATACTTTCATAAAGCCTTTGTGGTGATGGACTCAATAGACAGGTCTAAATTTGAGTGGCTTTAAAAATCTTGCCTAACTTAAGCAAATTGACAAATTTATTTTTATGCATTCATGGTGAAAATGCCCATAAGTTGGTTGTGTAGGATTTAAATTAGGATAGACTTTAGAAGTGGTGGCTTTTTTTAAAAAAGCAAAGAATGAATAATGTTGCTTCTCTCACTTTTAGCAGATTCCTCAAAATCTGGATTGATCTTTAGTTCTTTTCACTCCTTGTTGTGGAACTCCCTAAGACAGGAGTTAGGGATTCCCATTTGTTCTGTTGAGGAGGAAGAAAAAGCCACCCCTATCTCTTGAATGCATGCCTGTGCCTGCTTTCTCTGTTCTGGAGATGCTGAGGCTGCCCCATCCTAATGATCTCTGCCTTACTTCTTTCTGGAAGCCACTTTAAAGGTGCAGTGTGACGTGTGCCCTAAAATGAACATAAATTCTGAGGCAAGGTTTTTGAAAATTTCATATCACTTTTTGTTGTATTGGTTTTCACATAGTGGGACTCTTGAGACGTAAAACGAGCAGTGGTAGAAATGAAGTAAACTTGTGGGAGGTACTTTCTTTTTAAGCAAAACCCAGAAAAAATAGTGCAATCTTGATTGTGTAGTAGGAGCCAAGAAATCTGCTTTCAGATGTAGTCCGTGGTTTAGATTTTTTTTAAAGTATTATTTGTGTTACCTTGACATTTTCTGTGTATCTTAACACTGTCATCATTCATCATCTACATTTAGTTGTTGACCTCTCTTCTGTAAAGGATATTGTTCTGTTTCGTTCTCAACGTAAAGGGCCATTCATCTGATACAGCATCTTGTAATAAATTGTTGCATGTTTCAAACTGTAGTTTTTAAAAATTGCTATAAAGATGATTTCAAATCTTATTTTTCTGAGCCATGTGTTATCTAGTCAGTTCACTTCGGTCGCCCAGTTATGTCTGACTCTACAACCCCATGGACTGCAGCATGCCAGGCTTCCCTGTCGATCACCAGCTCCTGGAGCTTGCTCAGACTCCTGTCCATCGAGTCGGTGATGCCATCCAACCATCTCATCCTCTGTCATCCCCTTCTCCTCCAGCCTTCAATGTTTCCCAGCATCAGGGTCTTTTCCAGTGAGTCAGATCTTCACATCAGGTGGCCAAGCTTTAACATCACTCCTTCCAATGAATATTCTGGGCTGTTCTCCTTTAGGATTGACTGGTTTGATCTCCTTGCAGTCCAAGGGACTCTCAAGAGTCTTCTCCAGCACCACAGTTAAAAAGCATCAATTGTTCGGCACACAGCTTTCTTTATGGGCCAACTCTCACATCCATACATGACTACTGGAAAAACCACAGCTGTGACTAGATGGACATTTGTCCGCAAAATAAAGTCTCTGCTTTTTAATGTGTTATCTAGCTTTCCTTCCAAGGAGCAAGAATCTTTTAATATCATGGCTGCAGTCACCACCTACAGTGATTTTGGAACCTAAGAAACTAAAGTCTGTCACTGTTTCCATTGTTTGCCCATCTGTTTGCCGTGAAGTGATGGGACCGGATGCACGATCTTAATTTTTGGAATGGTGAGTTTAAACCAACTTTTTCACTCTCCTCTTTCACTTTCATCAAGAGGATCTTCAGTTCCTCTTCAGGTTCTGCCATAATGGTGCTTGTCTGAGGTTATTGATATTTCTCCCAGCAATCTTGATTCCAGCCTGTGCTGCCTACAGCCCAGCTTTACTCATGATGTACTCTGCAGATTAGTTAAATAAGCAGGGTGACAATATACAGCCTTGATGTACTCCTTTCCCGATTTGGAACCAGTCTGTTCCATGTCCAGTTCTAACTGTTGCTTCCTGACTTACATACAGATTTCTCAGGAGGCAGGTAAGGTGGCCTGGTAGTCCCATCTCTTGAAGAATTTTCCACAGTTTGTTGTCATCCACACAGTCAAAGGCTTTGATATAGTCAGTGAGGCCGAGGTAGATGTTTTTCTGAAACTCTCATGCTTTTTCTGTGATCCAATGGATGTTGGCAATTTGATCTCTGGTTCCTCTGCCTTTTCTAAATCCAGCTGGTACATCTGGAGGTTCTCAGTTCATGTACTGTTGAAGCCTGGCTTGGAGGATTTTGAGCATTACTTTACTAGCATGTGAGATGAGTGCAATTGTGCGGTAGTTTGAACATTCTTTGGCATTGCTTTTCTTTGGGGTTGGAATGAAAACTGACCTTTTCCAGTCCTGTGGCCACTGCTGAGTTTCCCAAATTTGCTGGCATATTGAGTGTAGCACTTTAATAGCATCATCTTTTAGAATCTTTTAGTTATCTGGTCAAGATTAGGTTAAAATAGAACAAAATGGTGACAGTGCTGTAACTTAAGATTCTTTTCTTCCTTCATTTTTTCTCTGTCACTGGTTTAATACAAAGTTTTTACATGATTTCATAATGAGAAACTCCCAGATGTTCCCCAGTCGAGGTGGCATCTAATGTTCCAAGCCACAAGCTCTCAAACTTTGTAAATTTTGGTTTTGTCATCCATACTATCTTGTCTGCCAAGAAGAAGTAGTAAACTGTATTACTTAGCATATTGGAAGAATCTGTATTCAAGACTGTGTCTTGCAGGATTAATAAAATCTCTTTTCTTACTAAAATCTGTTTCATGACTTGCACAATACTCATCCTTTACACACATTTATAAGACCCACCTTGCTCAGGGTGGGTGTCAGGTTTTTGACAGTCTGTTTCCCTTAGGGCTTCCCTGATGGCTCAGTGGCAAAGAATCCACCTGCAGTGCAGGAGGTGTAGAATCTATCCCTGGGTTGGGAAGATCCTCTGGAGAGGGAAATGGCAGCTCACTCCAGTATCTTGCTCCTTTCCTGTCTCCTGAGAAACCTGTATGAAGCAACAGTTAGAACCGAATGTGAAACAACTGACTGTTTCCAAATTTGCCAAGGAGTGCAACAAGGCTGTGTATTGTCATTTTGCTTATTTAACTTATACGTAGAGTACATCATGTGAAATGCCGTGCTGCATGAAGCACAAACTGGAGTTAAGATTGCTGGGAAAAGTATCAGTCACTTGAGATATGCAGATGATACCACTCTAATGGCAGAAAGTAAAGAGCCTCTTGGGCTTCCCTTGTGGCTCAGCTGGTAAAGAATTTGCCTGCATTGCAGGAAACCTGGGTTTGATCCCTGGGTTGGGAAGATCCCCTGGAGAAAGGAAAGGCTATCCACTCCAATATTCTGACCTGGAGAATAACATGAACTGTATAGTCTATGAGGTCACAAAGAGTCAGATATGACTGAGCGACTTTCACAGAGGGCCTATTGATGAAGGTGAAAGAAGAGAGTGAAAAAGCTGACTTAAAACTCACCATTCAGAAAACTAAGATCATGGTATCCAGTCTCATCGCTTCATAGCAAATAGAAGGGGGGAAAGCAGAAGCAGTGGCAAATTTTCTTTTCTTGGGCTCCAAAATCACTGTGGACGATGACTGCAGCCATGAAATTAAAAGACACTTGTTCCTTGGAAGAAGAGCTATGACACACCTAGATAGTGTAATAAAAAAGCAAAGACATTACTTTGCTGACAAAGGTCAGTATATTCAGATCTATGATTTTTCCAATAGTCATGTATATATGTGACAGTTGAGTCATAAAGAAGACTTGAGCGCTGAAGAATTGATTCTTTCAAATTGTGCTGCAGAGAAGGTTCCTAAGAGTTTCTTGGACTGTAAGGAGATGAAACCAGTCAATTGTAAAGGAAATTAACCCTGAATGTTCTTTGCAAGGAATGATGCTGAAGCTGAAGCTCCAGTAAATTTTGGCCATCTGATGCAGAGAGCTGACTTGTGGGAAAAGAGCCTGATGCTGGAAAAGATTGAAGACAGAGGAGAAAGTGGTGGCAGAGGGATGAGATGGTTGGATGGCATCACCAACTCAGTGAACGTGAATTTGAGCAAACTTGGGGAGATAATGAACTCCTGGCATGCCACAGTCCATGGGGTCACAAAGAGTCAGTCACAACTTAGCAACCGAATAACAACTATTTCCCTAGGTGGAAAGGCTAGTCATTATTTACAAATAATTGCTGATGAGTCTGGAGAAATTCTGAAAGGGAATATGTAAGGATTGTGACTTTCATCCTTGGTCAATAGACTAGAATTTGCAAACGTAGAGTGAGGTTGTTTAATACCTTCTCTTGGGAAATTGCCATTGGATCAGTCAGTCTTGGTTCAGGTCTCTTGTGGGCTTTTAAAAATGTGAAAGGCACAATAAAAACTCTTCTTTCCCAATCATACAAATAGTTATCTCCATGATAGTATAATCTCCATCTATGGAATGTAAGTACTCAGGGCCACACATTTAAAAAGAAAAATTTAATATTGAGTCAGAATGAAAGATGTGCAAACGTAGTGGTAGAGTTCAAAACCTTTTCAGGCCATTCTTACATGTTTCCAGCGCCACTTTGCTTTTCTTTTGGTAGAGTAACCTTTTATTCATTGGGAGCCTTTTTCCTTCTAAAATAAAGCCCTTTTAGGATGCTGAAACTTGAACTTTCATGGTAAGTTAAAGTTAAAAAAAAAAGTGTACTCAGAGACTTTTCTTGACTTTAAACCTTCCTGTTAGAGAACCAGAATTGCTTAATTTGTTAGAGCATTTGCTTTTCTAAGTTTCCAGCTCACAACCATTCTGTGGCCTAGCAGAAAGAGATAATAAAAAGTTAAGCAACAGGTAAAAATCTTTTACAGTTGCCTTTTCCCCAGTTGGAAGCAGAGTTTTTCCTTCCCTCTGGGCAGTTTGGCCTCTAAGCTCCTCCTTTTTCTTTTTTTTTAAATTTTTAAATTTTTTTTCCGTCTCAGGTTTACATGAGTTCCCAATCTTGAACCCACCCCCCAACCTCCCACCCCATATCAACTCTCTGGATCATCCCCGTGCGCCAGTCCCAAGTCCTCCTTTTTCTGATTTGAAACTTTACTATTTGCATACAGTGTTTAAATTGATTCACTCACCACCAAGTTCTGAATGTCTCCAGCATTAGTACCTTTTTTTCAGGCAGCTTTTAAAAAGCAAAAGATTATAATAGTAGTTTAGCAGGACAAAACCTTTAAAAACACACTTGAAGATTGTTTTTACTCAAGATTTCCAAAAAGATATAAACTGTTTTCAAAGAAGAGCCAGTCTTTGTGGTTTTCAACTTAGACATACATGAGCAGGGAAGCAGCTTTCCCAGATGGAATGGGGGTCTTTCATAGAGAACTTGTGAAACGAGTTTTCCCTGAAAACTCGTCTTATTAAGTCTTGGCCTCCAGACTTGATTCTTTCACTGTTATATTCAAAGTGAAATATGTGTAGTCTGAATTTTTCTTAAGGATCAACTCTAGGATGGGGTGCATAGTGCTTCAGGGAAAATAAACGTGTTTATATGCTGCCAGATTTTCATTCGAGTAAATTTGAGCGTCTTTTGTGGACCTTGTTTTTAAAAGCTTTATGATAAAACAGATATAAAAACAAGTGAAGGTGTGAAGGGACAGAGACTCTAGGTCAACTTAAAATTGAGTCAGGACAGGAGTCCTGTAAGAAGTAAAATCTGAGCTGGGATTGAAATATCAAGAGTAGGGAGGGAGGAGGCATTCCAAACACAAGTAACAGTATGTGTAAAACTACAGCGGGTTAAGAGGCCATGGCGTCTTGGGAAGCAGCAGACGTTTCAGTATGCCCGAGGGATGTGGAGTGAGAATAGGAGAATGGCAGTAATTGAGGCCAAATTAAAAAAAAAAAAATCCTTGTATACCTTATTAAGGTTGGATTTGTAGGTGAAGGGGAGCTATTAAATAATTTTGAGTAGAGGCATGGCATATTCACATGGGCTATGTGTGTGTTAAAAAGATCACTCCAATGGCAGTTTGGAAGAGAAATTGAAGGGAGCAATCCCAGAAGCAGGTAAACTGAGAGAATACTGCAGTAAAGATGGCAGAGGCCTGAACTGTAAAATTATTGAGGGAGGGATAGATCTTCAGGAGTTAGAGCTTAACAAAGTTTGGCATAATCTGTTGAAAAGTTTATTGCTTGCATATCCACATAGGTTTTAGGCTAAAAGGTGCTCAGCTCTGAAGTTGCTCAGAGACCCAAGCAGATGTGGGTTCCACCATTATGTGTTGTACCATCTGTATTGTCTTGGTCACCATGGCAAGGGAAAAGATGGCTGAGATGTCTTGTGGCACCTTTAGGCTTGGGCTTGGAAATGATAAGTATCAAATCTGCCTGCAGCTCATCATGTCATTTCTGCCTATACCTGTTTGGCCAGAAATGGACACATTTCCTCATCTAACTGAAGAGGCTGGGAAACTAGGGGAACTGATGGCATGTTGGATGAGCTTCCCTGTCTGTGCTACAGTGTAGGGTCTTAAATAAGGTGCTTTATTTCTGAGTGTATTCCCTCATTTGTAAAATAGGAATATCAAGAGTACCAGCCTCACTCCCGAAGACTCTTTTAGAGGATCTCCAAGACACTTTTCACAGCTTCTGAAAGATCAGATTCTCTTCTGAGTAATACTAACATCATTTTTCCTTTATACTTTGAGTCTGCATGGTGTGTTATATCACCAAAGATTGAATGAGAAGCACATACGGGAAATTAGCTGTCTTCTAAGCCAGACCTTAGAGACATTTGCGAAAATGTAAAACAGTGTCGCTGTTCTTATTAAGTTTTTGGAAATACAGTTATTTTTCATAAAATTGTCATTTATGTTAACATATAATGATTTATTATTGATATTTATTTTTTAGAAGCTATTCTTTTCTTATGCAGACTTCCTTTTTCCCTAATTCTTCAATATTTTTATTCTTTGTACTATATGTACTTTGATTACCTTGCTTAAAATGCGCACATATATGATAACACATTATGTTATGTCTTTATTTTTATTTTTAAAATTGTTATATTAACAATGTTGTGTTAGTTTCAGATATATAGCAAAGTGATTATCCAAACACAGGTATCTATTCTTTTTCAAATTCGTTTCCCATTTAGTTATTACAGAGTATTGAGCAGAATTCTCTGGGGGTGCTTGTTGTACGTCCTTGTTGGTTATCTATTTTAAATGTAGCAGTGATGTTTTAAATGAATTAATACAGTATTTTTAAATTTTTCAGTTAAAGTACCAGCCTCATAGGGCGGCTTTAGGGATTAACTGCTGTCACAACTCTAAAATGCCTAGCATTGTATCTGGCACAATAAAGATATTGGAGGGAATCTTTAAGTTTGATCTTGAACTTTTCTTATTATGTGCTGTAGGTGGGTGTCCTCAGTCATGTCCGACTCTTTTGCGACCCCATGGACTGTAGCCTGCCAGGCCCCTCTGTCCATGGGATTTCCCAGACAATAATACTGCAGTGAAGTGCCATTTCCTTCTCCAGGGGATTATTCCAACACAGGAGTCAAACCTGAGTCTCCTGACTCTCCTGCATTGGCAGGGGGATTCCTTAACCACTGAGCCACCTGTGATTATTTACTTAGTGGATTATAACCAACAGTTAAAAACCAAGTTAAAAAAAGAAGCAGTGTAAGTTAGAGTTCATCATCGAAGTGAGAGTAAATATTGCTTCATAAGTTGTGTGTGTGTGTGTGTGTGTATATACACACATTTGGTCAGCATGTAACTTGTTTCGTCACTGATTGTTGCAGTTTAAGTTGGAAAGACTGATTTAGTTCAAGCTCTCATTTTACAGTGACTGAAAGACTTAAATATACTAAACAAAAAAAATGGCTGTATTCTACTATATGTTTTTGAAAGAGGCAGTTTAAACTGCATTAATGTGTTTACTTTTGGTTGCCCTGGGTCTTCGTTGCTGTGCGCAGGCTTTCTCTAGTGGCGAGCGGGGGCTGCTCTCTGTTCTGGTGTGCTGGCTTCTCATTGCGGTGGCTTCTCTTGTGAAGCTCCTGGGTGGCCTGGGCTATAGTAATTGCAGCACATGAACTCTGTAGTTGTGGCTCATGGGCCTTAAAAAGTGTGGGCGCCAGTTGTTGTGCATACTGGCTCAGTAGTTGTGGTGCAACACGCTTTAGTTGCTCAACAACATGTGGAATCTACCAATATCAAGGATCAAACCCATGTCCCCTCCATTGGCAGGCAGATGTCTATCCACTGTACCACCAGAGAAGTCCATATTTTTAAAAAGTAGGCTTGAAAAAATTATCCTTAACTTTGAGAAAGAGTGGAACATGGATTTGAATTTAGAAAGTGTTTGTTAGATGCCAGTTAGCCCTTTTCATTTTACCATATACACTTCCTGCCTTCTTGGAACTTTAATCCAAGATGTAGTCACTAAAACAGTAACATCTTTTCTGTACTTACCATTTTTTGCTCTCTCCTTGAGAGCCATCAATATATGTGTTCCATAGGGGTAAAATGCATAATGCATTCAAACCTTGAATCCATAGTAGAAATAATTATTTATTATAGTAGGGGGTCCTCATAGACAATAAAAAATATTCAGTCAGAAGAACTTGCTGAGGAAGGAGTTAATGAATATTTTCTTTTTTTTTTTGACCTGTAAGAAATACGTACGAAAGTTGTATTTAACAAAGTATTTAAGTGACTTCTCTTACAATGAGTAGTGATGTCAGCAAACTGATGTGCAGTGAGCAACCTGCTGTGTCTTTTTCAGAGCAGTGGTGGATAATAATGCTTCCATTTTGATTAGCCCATGCTGAGTGAATAGGAGTTAATCCTGGCTGCCTGGCAGAAGTAGATTTGTTATATAATTTATGGTACCCAGAAGCCCTTTGAGGAGGTCTTTATCATCTTATTATCCGGACAGTATCCATCTAGGCCTGAAGATTAATTTTTGTTGTTCTCATCTAGTTCCACCAGACTGATTTAACAGCAATTTGCTGTTAAATGCTGGCACTTGGTTTTTGCTTTTGACACAAAGGTATGCTAATCAAGAATGGCTGTTAGGAGTCCTGTAATGTTTCAATTAGTAATTTATTGTCATTTAGAGGGTTCCCTCCCTCTGTTAAACTGATTTAACTTCTGAAAAATGAGTCAATTCAGGGTTTCAAACATTTTTTCTTCAACTAGCCTCCAAAAAAGGTTTATTAATGATTCTGTCTTGTAAATTGCTACTGCAGTTCATTTGTGTCAGTCCCGTCACTGCTGAAACAAATGCAGGCGGAGTGTCAGTTTAGTTTTCCTTCATCTGGCACATGGACTTCTTAACTCTATTACTGGTAGATGCCTGTTGTTAAACAAGCCTGTACTATTTTTTATGACTTGCTGAGAAGTCATGTGGTAGTGTGATCCCTGTCCCCAGCTACCAGTGCTTTAACTTATAATTTTCAATGTATTGTGTTAAAACAGACTTCTAATTCTGGATATTTTTCTTTTCAGTTTTAAACCTAAAGGTGGAAGTTCTAATTTTAGAAAATACTCTCCTAGAAAAGTCACTGGTGTCACTACCCCAAATACTAGGCCTAAGGGAAATATTAGGCCGAAGGGTGGGAAGAGCAAGAGCTGACTGTTTCACATGGCTAAGCAGAATGTGTGGGCTCGTCTGCCAGCCAGCAGAGGTGGAAGCTGCCCTTTGCTTTCTTGGCAGGTACGTCTGGCTATGAAGGCCCTGATTAGGACTTTAGGTTTTGGCCTTTTCCTGGTAGTTATATGAAACACAGTCTATTGTCTCCAGTGGTTCTAAAGAGATGCAGGGCCTTGATGGTCCACATCCCCTTATCTTTTTTGCAGGAAATATGCTTCATCCCTCAGAATTAAAAGCCAATCTGTTATCAAGCAAATTTTTTAAAATACTGCAGTGGAAAAAAATATCTTAAGTAGTGTAAAACTTGGCTGTGAATTCTTCATGTTCACTATATAGCATGCAAACAAGCTGCTGGCTTTTGCCCTTGTATCTCTAGACACCTTAAAAGTCATTCCTTTGTTTATTGTGATAGAGAAGAAGCAGTTTGGCCAGCACCAGAAGGTTTTTCATTGCTTGCAGAACCCTTGGAGCTTCCTACAGTGCTGCTTGGCTATGGCTTGAATAAACTGTCTGGACTTTTCACCCTTGCTTGAAGGACAGGCAAGAGTGATTTCCATTATAATGTGGATTTTTTCCAGGGGACTAAGTTACAGGTCAAAAAGAGGTACTACAGGGTGAACATCTCCCAATTTTAGCCTCAAATTTTGGCTTTTGCTATGTTTGAGGTGAAAATTAACTTGCAGAATAAGGAGAGATGGGACTATATACTGCTCACTGAGAAGCTGTGTTTGTATCGCATTATCTGGTTAACTGACGAGGTAGGGAATAATTTGGAACAATGAGACAATTTCCTTTTTTCTCTTTGAGGGTAGTGGGGTGTTGAGAGGCAAGGTGTCCAGGAATCGGATCTTAGGAACCAGCTCTTGAGTGGTGAAATTAAGGCCTACTCTACTTCCTTAGGGCTTAGGTTCCTTGACTGTTGAGTATTTGATAACAACATAGAATTGGTATTATAGCTATCATCTATTGAAAACTAACTGTGCTAGGGACAGTGCTAAGCATGTCGTACTCATCATTTATTCAATCGTGAGTTAATGCATTTAAGTGCATAGACTAGTACCTTGTACAGAGTGCTCAACAAATATCAGATATTATTATTCAATAGATATTATCAGAACATTTACTTACATGATAAAGGTTAGGTGCCCAGGACAAAATGTTGAATAAGATAATTTCCATTCTTCTGGAAATAGCTTTCTAGTAGGGGGAGTGGAAAATAAATAAGTTAACAAGAATTTCAGAGAGTGGTATGTGCTAAAGAAATAAAATAGTGTGCTGGATCAGAGGGAGATGGTACTTTAGATTGGTTGGACAAGGAATACATCTCAGCATTTGAACTGAAATCCTCTGGTATGAAGGAGACATTTATTCTTCACAGTGACCCTTTGTCCCAATTTTCAGGTGAGAAAACAGAGATGCAGGGTGACTAAGTATGTGTGGAAAGTGAATAGAGCTGGGCTGTACAGACCCTATCATTCTGCATCCAAAGCATATCATGTCCTTCCCAGAAGGGCAGCTGTAGGAGTTGAACTATATGCAGTTGGTTTTGAGTAAAAGAAATGGAGATGGTTGCAGTACAGGTTAAGCCCTCAGGCAATTTAGAAAAGTTGTAATTTCATGGACCCCCCAATCCTGGGATGCAAAATTTGAGTATGAGTGTGTGTATGTATGTGTATTTTATTCTGGAATCCAAAGCTATCTTCAACTTTTCAAACATGATGATGAAAACAGCCTGTGCACCACTGCTTTCTTTTAGGATGTTTTTCATATTGTTTTTTTGGAAAGTAAGGCCTACTTGCTAGGGAAGAGTTGTTTTGTTTTGTTTTTTTCAGTTTGGTGATTTATTATTTACAAATCTCTGCTTTTATACAGGATAACAATTGCACTTTTTTTTTTTTTTTAATGAGATAAAATGGCATCGCTGATGTGGCCAGTGGGCCCAGGCCCTACTGTTCGGTCCTGGGAAGGAGTGCCGGGTCTGGAGCCCTCTAGCCTGCAACCTGCCGGGGCCCAGGGGCTGATGCAGCCCCCTACCCTCCCACCACATCCATCTGGGGTTGCAGCTGGCCTGGCAGAGTGGGGGCAGAGCTGACAGAGGTCTTGCTGCTGCAGGTAGACGCCAGTCCCTAAATGTCCTCAGTGAGGGTCAGTCCTGGAGAGCCCAGGTGTGGCTGCCGTGCTCAGAGGACCTGCTCTGTGCTGGAGGCTGAGATGTCCAGGAGCCGCCCGGCCACAATAGGGGTTTAGCTCGTCCTTGTCTTGGCAGAGCGTCCACACATACAGCATTTGCAGTACCATCTCCAGTTGGCCCTAGACCACCTTGCCTTTGGAGTTCTTGATCACCATCGCTATCTGGGCCTGGAAGGTGATGATCGGCACAGGCCCCTCCTCCATTATCATGCCCATGGCCATATTGATGTTGTCAGTGTCCACGATACCGGAGTGCAACTGAAGGACCAGAGGCCAAGGGTCTGGCCTGCTGGATCAGGTTGGCCAGTTGGCTGTAGACAGCTTCATAGCACCAGTTTTTGAGAATGTCAAGCTCCTGGGAAATCATGGCCTCCAGAACATTGGGGATGATGTCGTTCTTGCACTGCTACAGGAAGCGGTCCTTATCGATGGCGGGGTCTACACGCAGGATCTCTGTGAGCACCTCTGACATCTCCATCTTCGAGAACAGGCCTCCCAGCAAGCCTGTGATCTTGTCTGTCAGTATGCAGGACTCCCATATGAAGTCGTCGTCTCTCTCTTCATATTTCTCTCGAAGAACTGATTGAACACCTCATTGTTATTCCTGAAGTCCTTCCACTGCTGGTACCAGTTGGAATCCTTGTGTAGCACGACCCCCAGTGCCTCCTCGTTGCCCTCAAACATTTTCTCTTCCTTGAATTTCTCTCCGTTGAATTCCTTCCTTTTCAAGGGCCACTCAGGCTACTGGTAGGGCCTGGTCTGTCCCAGCATGCTCTCGTCGATCTCCTTGACAGACTCCATGCCCTGGGAGAGGGTTTTGAAGGCAGTGGTCCAGCCGAGCTTCTCCCCACCTTTGGACACGAACTTGGCAGACTGCTTGGCGGTCTTGGCTGCTTCTTCCACACTCTTTGATATTTCTGCCAAGGTCACTTTTACTGACTTCGTCAAGACTCTCCTTGATAATGCCCATAATCTCCCCTAGCTTCTTCCTGATCACCTCGCTCATCCGCTGGGTTTTCAGTTCAGTGGTTTTGTATTTCCTCCTGGCTTCCTGGAATGCATCTGACTCTTCCATCTTTTTGGCCTTATTTCGGAACTTTTTCATACTTTCTTTCATTTCTTTGTTTTTGGCTAATTCCTCTTCGATGTTATTGAGCAAACTGGAGAGAAACCCTTTTATGTTTCCAGAGGAATAGGTTTTGGACAGGGTTAGCTCTCCCCTTGGCTGGGCAGCTGGTAGGTACCATGGGGTAAGCACCCCTAGATTGTGGCTGGACAGGAGATGGACTCCGCTGCCAAAATATCTCTGTGGGCAGCGGCACCAGCCTGCCCACAGTGCTGCTGCTGCCATGGTGGAGGATCCTGTGTGCTAGGGCAGAGTTTTAATAGAAAGCATTGCAAATGACCATTCAGTTCAGTTCAGTTCAGTTGCTCAGTCTATTCAACTCTTTGCGACCCCATGGTCTACAGCATGCCACACTTGCCTGTCCTTCACTATCTCACGGAGCTCGTTCCAACTCATGTTCATTGAGTTGGTGTTGCCACCCAACCATCTCCTCCTCTGTCATCCTCTTCTCCTGCTGCCTTCAGTCTTTCCCAACATCAGGGTCTTTTCCAGTGAGTTGGCTCCTCTCATCTGGTGGCCAAAGTATTGGAGCTTCAGCTTCAGCATTACTCCTTCCAACGAATACTCAGGACTGATTTCCTTAGGATTGACTGGTTTGATCTCCTTGTAGTCCAAGGGACTCTCAGGAAGCTCCATCACTACAGTTCAAAAGCATTAATTCTTTGGCACTCAGCCTTTTATCCAACTCACACATCCGTACATGGCAACTGGAAAAACCACAGCTTTGACTAGACAGACCTTTGTCAGCAAAGTAATGTCTGTGCTTTTTAATATGCTGTCTAGGTTTGTCATAGCTTTTCATCCAAGGAGCAAGTGTCTTTTATTTCATGGCTGCATTCACCTTTCGCAGTGATTTTGGAGCCCAAGAAAATAAAGTCTGCCACTTTTTCCATTGTTTCCCCATCTATTTGCCATGAAGTGATAGGCCCAGATGCCAGATCTTAGTTTTCTGAATTTTGGGTTTTAAGCTAGCTTTTTCACTCTCCTCTTTCACTTTCATCAGAGGCTCTTCAGTTTCTCTTGGCTTTCTGCCATAAGGGTGGTATCATCTGCATATCTGAGGTTATTGATATTTTTCCTGGCAGTCTTGATTCCAGCTTGTGCTTCACCCAGCACAAGTACATCTCATGACGTACTCTGCATATAAATTAAATAAGCCTGGTGACAATACACAACCTTGATGTACTCCTTTCCTAATTTGGAATCAGTCCATTCTTGGACTGTATACAGGTTTCTCAGGAAGTAGGTAAGGTGGTCTGTTATTCCCATCTCTTGAAGAATTTTCCACAGTTTGTTGTGATCCATAGTCAAGAACTTCAGCATAGTCAGTGAAGCAGAATTAGATGTTTTTTTCTGGAATTCTCTTGCTTTTT
>SJYA01002911.1:192238-256171 GCA_006410615.1 Neotragus moschatus | reverse complement strand
TTTTTTTTTTTTTTAATGAGATAAAATGGCATCGCTGATGTGGCCAGTGGGCCCAGGCCCTACTGTTCGGTCCTGGGAAGGAGTGCCGGGTCTGGAGCCCTCTAGCCTGCAACCTGCCGGGGCCCAGGGGCTGATGCAGCCCCCTACCCTCCCACCACATCCATCTGGGGTTGCAGCTGGCCTGGCAGAGTGGGGGCAGAGCTGACAGAGGTCTTGCTGCTGCAGGTAGACGCCAGTCCCTAAATGTCCTCAGTGAGGGTCAGTCCTGGAGAGCCCAGGTGTGGCTGCCGTGCTCAGAGGACCTGCTCTGTGCTGGAGGCTGAGATGTCCAGGAGCCGCCCGGCCACAATAGGGGTTTAGCTCGTCCTTGTCTTGGCAGAGCGTCCACACATACAGCATTTGCAGTACCATCTCCAGTTGGCCCTAGACCACCTTGCCTTTGGAGTTCTTGATCACCATCGCTATCTGGGCCTGGAAGGTGATGATCGGCACAGGCCCCTCCTCCATTATCATGCCCATGGCCATATTGATGTTGTCAGTGTCCACGATACCGGAGTGCAACTGAAGGACCAGAGGCCAAGGGTCTGGCCTGCTGGATCAGGTTGGCCAGTTGGCTGTAGACAGCTTCATAGCACCAGTTTTTGAGAATGTCAAGCTCCTGGGAAATCATGGCCTCCAGAACATTGGGGATGATGTCGTTCTTGCACTGCTACAGGAAGCGGTCCTTATCGATGGCGGGGTCTACACGCAGGATCTCTGTGAGCACCTCTGACATCTCCATCTTCGAGAACAGGCCTCCCAGCAAGCCTGTGATCTTGTCTGTCAGTATGCAGGACTCCCATATGAAGTCGTCGTCTCTCTCTTCATATTTCTCTCGAAGAACTGATTGAACACCTCATTGTTATTCCTGAAGTCCTTCCACTGCTGGTACCAGTTGGAATCCTTGTGTAGCACGACCCCCAGTGCCTCCTCATTGCCCTCAAACATTTTCTCTTCCTTGAATTTCTCTCCGTTGAATTCCTTCCTTTTCAAGGGCCACTCAGGCTACTGGTAGGGCCTGGTCTGTCCCAGCATGCTCTCGTCGATCTCCTTGACAGACTCCATGCCCTGGGAGAGGGTTTTGAAGGCAGTGGTCCAGCCGAGCTTCTCCCCACCTTTGGACACGAACTTGGTAGACTGCTTGGCGGTCTTGGCTGCTTCTTCCACACTCTTTGATATTTCTGCCAAGGTCACTTTTACTGACTTCGTCAAGACTCTCCTTGATAATGCCCATAATCTCCCCTAGCTTCTTCCTGATCACCTCGCTCATCCGCTGGGTTTTCAGTTCAGTGGTTTTGTATTTCCTCCTGGCTTCCTGGAATGCATCTGACTCTTCCAGCTTTTTGGCCTTATTTCGGAACTTTTTCATACTTTCTTTCATTTCTTTGTTTTTGGCTAATTCCTCTTCGATGTTATTGAGCAAACTGGAGAGAAACCCTTTTATGTTTCCAGAGGAATAGGTTTTGGACAGGGTTAGCTCTCCCCTTGGCTGGGCAGCTGGTAGGTACCATGGGGTAAGCACCCCTAGATTGTGGCTGGACAGGAGATGGACTCCGCTGCCAAAATATCTCTGTGGGCAGCGGCACCAGCCTGCCCACAGTGCTGCTGCTGCCATGGTGGAGGATCCTGTGTGCTAGGGCAGAGTTTTAATAGAAAGCATTGCAAATGACCATTCAGTTCAGTTCAGTTCAGTTGCTCAGTCTATTCAACTCTTTGCGACCCCATGGTCTACAGCATGCCACACTTGCCTGTCCTTCACTATCTCACGGAGCTCGTTCCAACTCATGTTCATTGAGTTGGTGTTGCCACCCAACCATCTCCTCCTCTGTCATCCTCTTCTCCTGCTGCCTTCAGTCTTTCCCAACATCAGGGTCTTTTCCAGTGAGTTGGCTCCTCTCATCTGGTGGCCAAAGTATTGGAGCTTCAGCTTCAGCATTACTCCTTCCAACGAATACTCAGGACTGATTTCCTTAGGATTGACTGGTTTGATCTCCTTGTAGTCCAAGGGACTCTCAGGAAGCTCCATCACTACAGTTCAAAAGCATTAATTCTTTGGCACTCAGCCTTTTATCCAACTCACACATCCGTACATGGCAACTGGAAAAACCACAGCTTTGACTAGACAGACCTTTGTCAGCAAAGTAATGTCTGTGCTTTTTAATATGCTGTCTAGGTTTGTCATAGCTTTTCATCCAAGGAGCAAGTGTCTTTTATTTCATGGCTGCATTCACCTTTCGCAGTGATTTTGGAGCCCAAGAAAATAAAGTCTGCCACTTTTTCCATTGTTTCCCCATCTATTTGCCATGAAGTGATAGGCCCAGATGCCAGATCTTAGTTTTCTGAATTTTGGGTTTTAAGCTAGCTTTTTCACTCTCCTCTTTCACTTTCATCAGAGGCTCTTCAGTTTCTCTTGGCTTTCTGCCATAAGGGTGGTATCATCTGCATATCTGAGGTTATTGATATTTTTCCTGGCAGTCTTGATTCCAGCTTGTGCTTCACCCAGCACAAGTACATCTCATGACGTACTCTGCATATAAGTTAAATAAGCCTGGTGACAATACACAACCTTGATGTACTCCTTTCCTAATTTGGAATCAGTCCATTCTTGGACTGTATACAGGTTTCTCAGGAAGTAGGTAAGGTGGTCTGTTATTCCCATCTCTTGAAGAATTTTCCACAGTTTGTTGTGATCCATAGTCAAGAACTTCAGCATAGTCAGTGAAGCAGAATTAGATGTTTTTTTCTGGAATTCTCTTGCTTTTTCTGTGATTCAGCAGATGTTGACAATTTGATCTCTGGGTCCTCTCCCTTTTCTAAATCCAACTTGTACATCTGGAAGTTCTTAGTATTCACGTACTGTTGAAGCCTTGCTTGGAGAATTTTGAGCATTACTTTGCTAGCGTGTGAGATGAGTACAATTGTGCAGTAGATTAAGCATTTTTTTGCATTGCCTTTCTTTGGGATTGAAATGAAAACTGACCTTTTCCAGTACCGTGGCCACTGCTGAGTTTTCTAGATTTGTTGACATATTGCCTGCAGCACTTTCACAGCATCATCTTTTAGGATTTGAAATAGCTCAACTGGAATTCATCACCTCCACTCGCTTTGTTCGTAGTGATGCTTCCTAAGACCCTCTTGACTTCACACTCCAGGAATTCTGGCTCTAAGTTAGTGGTCACATTAGCATGGTTATCTGAGTCATTAAGATCTTTTTTGTACAGTTCTTCTGTGTATTCTTGCCACCGCTTCTTAATATCTTCTGCTTCTGTTAGGGCCATACCATTTCTGTCCTTTATTGTGCCCATTTTTGCATGAAATGTTCCCTTTGGTATCTCTGATTTTCTTGAAGAGATCTCTAGTCTTTTCCATCCTATTGCTTTCCTCTATTTCTTTGCATTGTTCACTTAGGAAGCCTTTCTTCTCTTCTTGCTATTCTTAGGAACTCTGCATTCAAATGGATATAGCTTTCCTTTTCTCCTTTGCCTTTCACTTCTCTTCTCAGCTATTTGTAAGGCCTCCTCAGACAACCATTTTGCCTTTTTGCATTTCTTCTTCTAGGGGATGGTCTTGATCACTGCCTCCTGTACACTGTCACAAACCTCTGTCCATAGTTCTACAGGCAGTATGTCTATCAGATCTAAGCCCTTGAATCTATCTGTCACTTCCACTGTATAATCATAAGGGATTTGATTTAGGTCATACCTGAATGGTCTAGTGGTTTTCCCTACTTTCTTCAAGTCTGAATTTGACAATAAGGAGTTCTCAATCTGAGCCATAGTCAGCTCCTGGTCTTGTTTTTGCTGAGTGTATAGAGCTTCTCCATCTTTGGCTGCAGAGAATATAATCAGTCTGATTTTGATATTGACTATCTGGTGATGTCCATGTGTAGAAATGTCTCTTGTGTTGTTGGAAGAGGATGTTTGCCATGACCAGTGCTTTCTCTAGCAAAACTCTGTTAGCCTTTGCCCTGCTTCATTTTGTACTCCAAGAACAAACTTGCCTGTTACTCCACGGATCTCTTGACTTCCTACTTTTGCATTCCAGTCCCCTATATTTTTAATTTAATTATCTGCTTATCTTTACCCTCATTAATGTACCCTTTGGTCTCATGCCATATGATTGCACATTTGTGAAATAAGTAACTTGCCAAAAAAAAAAAGAAAAAAACGTCCAAACATTGGGGCCTCAGGTTTCAACCTACAGGGAATATATTTCCAATAAAGACACACTAATGTGAGCATTTCCTATCACTGTCTTCAAAACCTGAATACTTTCTAAATAGACTTTTTAGTACTTGACACCAAAGAGAAATTGTTTCCACAATAGTAATTGAAACCAAGAGAGTAGCAAAGTTATGGTCAGGTCTGGTCTTTCAGTTTCATAGGATGTGGTTTAGATCCAGTAGCTTATGTTAGTCAGAAGATTGATCATGTTATCGCATAGAGAAAGACTTACAGGAGTTTTTACTTTGCAGTCATTGACGTGGTGTCTGAGTGCTGGGAGGAGGTTCTTCTTTGAAACGTGAAGATGACAGAAGCATACCCAATAGGATAAAGCAACTGAAAGTGCTCTGTGGTACTTTTGCTTGAACGAGGCTTAAGATGGTAAGAATTGCAAGAAAGATTCTTTTTCTCTTAGTCATATCATCTTTCAAATAGCATCCTCATGGTCCACCCAGTCGTCATGAGATTTTACAGTTTGCTCAAGTTTGGGATCATTGGTCCTAGTGTTCAACTAAGAAGTCTCTTGATATATTTGGTTGAAACTGTGGCCTGCTAAGTTGGTCTCTGACCATGGTATCATATCTCCTATTTCTTTGCTCTGTAAGTAGATCTGAGTGACATAGTTGTGTCTCGATCGGGACTGTTTCTATTGTGACAGGAAAACTGGCATCTGGCTTATGCTAAAGGAGAATTAATTGGCTTGTATAACTGTGAGGTTCAGGCTTTGATCTGACTTTAGGTACAGTTGGATTCTGGGTTCAAATAATGTCTTTAAAACTGATTTTGTCTTTTGGCACTGGTTTTATTCTTGTGTCTTAAATGCATTTAAATTGAGACCCATCTGATAAGAAGAGACAGTTTAACCCTCACAGTGACCCTTGGATAGGCATTGTTATTTTCTTTGGTGCTCTTTCTGATAAGAAGACCAAAGCAGCTCCAACCTTCCTTGCTTTTAGTGGTAAGATTCACTTTGTCTAACTTAGGTCTCCTGCATATTCCTGACCCAGCTGTTGAAAGCCAAGGACACAGGGAGACTTTGGTGGGCTTGAATCACATAGTTCATTATCAGCCCTACCCAACATACATGACTAAGAGTGAGAGAGTTGGATCTTTCTAGTGAAGAAAATTGAGTGGCCAGCTGATGAAGAACCTGGATCCTGGGGGAGCAGATGAGTCTCTGCTGCAAGCCTTTGATCCAGTCTGAAGCTAAAAGGCCATATATTAAGTCTGTGGTCTGAATCCAGACTATTAACCATTTCAAGTGCACCATAGTTCCATTTTGAATGAAATCCTTGCTCCCTGGGCATATGATTCACTCAGGTTCAAGTCCATGGGTCAGACCCTTCTACCCCCAATGGTAAACTTAGTTCCGTTCAGTTCAGTTCAGCTGCTCAGTTGTGTCTGACTCTTTGTGACCCCATGAATCGCAGCACGCCAGGCCTCCCTGTCCACCACCAACTCCCAGAGTCCACCCAAACCCATATCCATTGAGTCGGTGATGCCATCCAGCTATCTCATCCTTTGTCGTCCCCTTCTCCTCCTGCCCCCAGTCCTTCTCAGCATTAGGATCTTTTCCAATGAGTCAACTCTTTGCATGAGTTGGCCAAAGTATTGGAGTTTCAACTTATGATAAGGGGACTATTATTCATTAGATCTGTTATTATCATTAGACTGTTATTCAATAGATGGTCTTTATCTTTTTTGTGTGTGTATGGGACATGGGGAAAGGTTCATTTTCTTTTGAAAGAATAAATCAGAGGAATTTAGATATTATTGAAACATGATTAATCTCTTTCTATCCCCTGCTCTGCACCCCACCCCCATCATTTAACAGTACTGTGTTGAAATCCTTGGAGCTAAAATTGTTGGATTTGTCAATCTTTTGATGCAATTTATAATGAAGCAAATGGTCTCTCATGTTTTCTGTCCTCCTCTGGCAGTTTGATATTGTTCCTAAAATGTCTAAAAGTAATTTTGGTAAGGTGTTGGGTTTTGTTCTGTTTTGTTTTGTTTTTAAGAAATTGAATTAGTTGACAAATATTACCAGGTGATGGTGGAAGAAATACACACTCCCAGTACAGTCCCATTATATAAGTCGACACTACTTTTTTTTAATTTAGATTGATTTTGTGTGGTGACTCAGCTGATAAAGAACCTTTCTGCAGTGCCAGAGAACCAGGTTCAATCTCTGGGTCAGAAAGATCCCTTGCAGAAGGGCATGGCAACCCACTCCAGTATTCTTGCCTGGAGAACTCCATGGACAGAGGCACTTGGCCTGCAGTCCATCGGGTTGCAAAGGAGCGGACACTGAATGACTAATACTTTTCACTTTTCATACACACACACATACACATATAATATGTTTTTGCGTAGTCTTTGATCTGTTGTTCCACTTCTGGGAGTTTATTCTCAGGAGCTGAATTTTAGCTGCATATTCTGTTTAATATCCCAATATTGTTTATAATAGTGAACTGTTGGAAGCAAACTAAATGTCCAGCCATTAGAGTTAAACTGTCAAATTATCAATGAAAGACATATCTGGCAATTAAATATGTTTTAACAGAGAGTCTCAACCTTTCTGCAACCCTTCTGCAGTGTAGCACCAAATTTTTGACAGATTGAAGTCGTAGGCAATAAATAGTTTATGGGTTATGTGAAATAGCTGATGTGTCTGTGGTAATACTGCCACAGTCTTGGTAGTATGGCCATTGATTTGCAGCTCTTTTAAAGCATTTGATGAGGAAAGATTTATATGAAAAAGTGTTTTCAAAACAGTTTGCAAAATAGAATGTACATTATGACTCAGTTTTGTTTAAAAGTTGGATATGTGTACTATGAACATGTATGTATTTATTTATGTGTGCCACCTATATGCTTATATAGGCCACTGAAAGGATATATTCCAAAATACTAATTTAGGTGGAGGGATTGTGTCGGTAAGTTGTGTTCACCTCTTTTGGGACCTGCATGAACTGTAGCCTCTCAGGCTTCTCTGTCCATGGGATTTCCCAGGCAAGAATACTGGAGTGGGTTGCTATTTCTTTTTTCAGGAGATCTTCCCAAGATGGGTCGAACCAGAGTCTCTTACATTGGCAGGAGGATTCTTTACCACTGAGCCACCTGGGAAGCAGCAGGTGGTAGGATACTAGGGGACTTTTTCTCTTTATGCTACTCCATATTTCTAAAGTTTATAGAATAACTGTGTAATGTTTTTGAATTTTGCAGTGGGAAAGAAAGCCTTAGTGGTCTTACTTCTCTGACCAGCTTACTGATGTAATTGAAAAAAGATATTCTTCTATTATACAGATCTTTTTTGTCCCTCTGTCCCTTTTCCTTTTCTTATCTACTAAGCTTTAGCAATCAGCTTCCATCATGGATCTCTGGAAAAAAATGATAAATGTGGCCTTAATGAATTTGGATTTTTTTTTTAAGAATTAGCAAACATTTAAATGTTAGCAAACATCACCTTTATTACCATGTGATGAACGTGAGAGCTGTTTAGAAGAAATGTGGCTCTAGAAACTACATCTGTACATGTGTGGTCATTCAGGTGCTCCTCTAAGAAGACAGTTGCATGCAGTCATTTATCATCTTTATATTGGATTCCTTTCTCACCTTTTGACTCATTTCATAGTTTCCTTTCTTGCCTTTCTTAGATACAAAGACCATATCTCAACTCTAGTTAACTATTTTTCATCAGTAACTACTGAATTCTACAGGTGACTGAAAAGTGAATAGTTGATGTGGTGACTGGGTGTTTGAGGAATGATTATCTAGTAAATGTAAATTATCTGATAGATGTCTGGGATGGCTGGTACCATATGCTAATTGGAAGCAGGCAGTTGGTGCCTAACCAGTGGTTTTACCTTCAGTGTGACCTAATGAGACCTGTATTCTGAGAATGAGCTACAAGCTAAAACCAGAGTTAAAGAGTATAGTGGTCAGGCTATTTTTATCATGGTACCATGGAGCAACATCAGGTCAAGAAGCAACAGTTATAACTGGACATGGAACAACAGACTGGTTCCAAATTGGGAAAGGAGTACGTCAAGGCTACATATTTTCACCCTGCTTATTAACTTATATGCAGAGTACATCATGTGAAATGCGGGGCTGGATGAAGCACAAGCTGGAATCAAGACTGCCAGGAGAAATTTCAATAATCTCAAGATATGCAGATGACATCACCCTTATGGCAGAAAGTGAAGAGGAACTAATAAAAAGCCTCTTGATGAGAGGGAAAGAGGAGAGTGAAAAAGTTGGCTTCAAGCTCAACATTCAGAAAACGAAGATCATGGCATCCTGTCCCATCATTTCATGGCAAATAGATGGGGAAACAATGGAAACAGTGACAGACTTTATTTCTTTGAGCTCCAAAATCACTGCAGATGGTGACTGCAGCCATGAAATTAAAAGACGCTTGCTCCTTGAAAGGAAAGCTATGATCAGTCTAGACAGCATATTAAAAAACACAGACATTACTTTGTCAACAAAGGTCTGTCTAGTCAAAGCTATGGTTTTTCCAGTAGTTGTGTATGGATGTGAGAGTTGTACTGTAAAGAAAGCTGAAGAATTGATGATTTTGAACTGTGGTATTGGAGAAGACTCTTGAGAGTTCCTTGGACTACAAGGAGATCCAAAGAATTGATGCTTTTGAAACTGTGAGCACCAGAAAACTGATGCTTTTGGACTGTCGTGTTGGAGAAGACTCTTGAGAGTCCCTTGGACCGCAAGGAGAGCCAACCTGTCTATCCTAAAGGAAATCAATCCCAAATATTCATTGGAAGGACTGATGCTGAAGCTGAAACTCCAATTCTTTGGCCATCTGATGCAAAGAACTGACTCATTAGAAAAGACCCTGATGCTGGGGAAGATTGAAGGTGGGAGGAGAAGAAGATGACAGAGGATGAGATGGTTGTATGGCATCACTGACTCAGTGGACATGAGTTTGAGTAAGCTCCAGGAGTCGGTGATGGACAGGGAAGTCTGGAGCGCTGCAGTCCATGGGGTCTCAAAATCCATGGTGACACTACTGAGTGACTGAACTGAACTGATGGAACATAAACCCAAGATGGCCCTCTGTTTGTAAACAGTAAATTTAGCTAATGAAAAAGCTAGTACAGAAACAGAGTAACCAGCTTAGAAATCTGATGCCCTTTATGATGTCCACTTTGCACATAAGTGTACAGTCAGACTTGTCCAGATCAGTAGTGACAGCAAAAATATTCCAAGTGTGGGTCACTAAAATAATTCAGCTCTTTTTTGGTTATTTTGAGTCATGTGGGATTAAATATGTAGCAGCTCTGGAACCCAGAGACCAAAAATGCTTGATTCTTTGATATTTGGGAACTTTATAAAATGTATGTATTGACTTTGTTGAATCTGGCAAGTAGTATTTGTTCTGGCCAGCCCACAGACCTCAATTGAATATATATTCTCAGTATATTTGAAGTATGCAAGGTAAGGAACATAAGAATCCTTCAAAAAGAAGAGAAAAGTTATTTTGTACAAAGCTAACTGGTCTTAGTCCTGTGACCTAAGATTATTTTACAGAAATATAACCAATTGCTTTATTTTCTTTTAAAAAAATTTTATCTTCCCTTCCTTCCTCCCTGTTTTCCCCCATCCCCCTCTTCTTTTTGTAGTTTTGAGATTGGTGGATTTAGAAAGTCATGTGTTCCTACCCATCCCTAACTGGAACTGCTGTCTTAGCTTGTTGCTTGCAGTACATTTTAGGACAAAAAGTCTTAAAAGCATGAAAACAGCAGACATGCCTCATTTGCTTTGGCAGAGGGAACAGCTTTTTTTCCCAAGTGGCTCTAGGTAAGACTTAGTCTCCAAAGGTGATCTTGTAAGTTCCAAATGACAGAAAGCAGAAGAAGACCTTGTATTTTAAAGTACTCCAGTCTTTCCTCCTTGTTGTTTTTGCAAGTTTACTTTCTAAGAGGTAGTTTAGAAATGGATCCTACCCATTTCCCTACTGTTTCTGAGGTCATTCAGCATCTACATCTGCCAGCTGGTATCAAGAGACTCTTGTGGTCTTGCTTTGAGACTCCTCAAGGGGATGGCTTTTGCCACTATAGCTGCTTCAGCCCCTGGCAGCTGGGTGTCTGGCATATATGGTAAAAAGTAAAAATATGTGCCCAATTAGCTATACAAATTGGATGAAAATTGGAAAGATGGGTTTCTTACTGCTGTAATATGTAAAAGCACTAACATTTGCTAGTGGCTTCTTGCTTCTGAATAGACTCTAGAT
Organism: Neotragus moschatus; assembly: GCA_006410615.1. NCBI lineage: Eukaryota > Metazoa > Chordata > Mammalia > Artiodactyla > Bovidae > Neotragus > Neotragus moschatus. The sequence goes on along the minus strand of SJYA01002911.1, from coordinate 245,653 downwards.
GGGAACAAATGGGAGAGGTGGACTGGATCATTTCCTTCTTTCAAAGAAGTCATCAGAGTAGACCTCAGGTGCCTTGCTGACATTGGCTTTTGGTACCAGCATTTGCCTCTTTTTTTTTAAGCTCCCAACCAGGTACAACAGTGAACCAGCTTGCTCTATTTTCCATATCACCTGTGCTCATTCTTAGTCTTGTGTTTGACTGTGACCCCCTAGACTAGCTTGCCAGGCTCCTCTGCCCATGGAATTTTCCAGACAAGAATGCTGGAGTGGGGTGCCATTTCCTATTCTAGGGGATCTTCCACACTCAGGGGCTGAACCCATGTCTCTTGCGTCTCCTGCATTGGCAGGCGGTTTCTTTACCACTAACGCCACCTGGGAAGCCCATGTTTTATGTCAGGGCCTTTATCTTAGCCTGCAGAGATCAAACTAAGATGATTAGGAGAGGGAAGGCTGCAAAAACAATGTCACCTCTCACTTCTTGTTCAGATTGGACTAGACTGACTTTCCCATTTTCCTTTGGCTCTAGTAGGCTTGGGCAAGAAGTATGAAAGCTGTTCACTGAGGAGGCAAAAGCCCTGTCCTCAGAAGGCTTGCAAATTTAGAACTTCAGCCTCTTTGCATGTCAAAAAATAAAGGTTGTCGCCGAATGTTAGACTTCAAAGGATTTTAATGTTGGGAACATAGAAACTCAGAGAGGTTAAGAGACTTGTTCAAAGGCATACATCACTTAGGGACATCCCAGACCAAAACTGAAGGCTTCCTGAGACTTTACTCTGATCCTACTGATTCAGTACCTCTGGAGTACAATCACGTATTGATCATGTATTTTTTCTTCTTGGGCCATCATCGTCTCCTTAGGGGAAGAGTATATCCTGGCATGTGTGTGTATGCTCAGTTGCTCAATTGTGTCTGACTGTTTGCAGCCATGAACTGTAGCCCACCAGTCTCTTCTATTCATGAAAATTTTCCAGGCAAGCATAATTGGGTGGGTTGCCATTTCCTACTCCAGGGAATCTTCTCGACCCGGGTACTGAAGCTGTGTCTTCTGTCTGCTGCATTGGCAGGGAGATTCTTTATCACTGTGCCACTTGGAACAGCATAGCGAAGAACAGTAAGTAGTGAGACCAGTGATGTAATATGATGAGTCTAGAATCAGACTCCTGGGTTTGACTCCCTTACCTTTATAGATTGGCTGTGTGACCTCAGGCCAAATCCCTTAAACTTTGTTCCGTTTATTCCCCTGTAAAGTGAAGATTATATTTTCTTCCTCATAGAGTTGTAATTGGTTAAAAGTGATAATTCATGTCAGTCTCCTCATTACATGCAACCAACTTAAAAGATTATTGCTATTAATAAACATTTTAAAATCCTCTCTCAACCTGGACCAACCAGATTGACCGTTTTCCTCTTTCCTTTCCACTTTATGCTCTCAGTCACTGAAGGACCAGAACAAGACTCATTATCTCTGTGAAATTTTCCCACTGAGTAGATTTTGGAGCCTGACAAACTGATTTTTTTTCCTAGTCCCATTGCTTAGTGGTTAAGAAACCTCAGTTTCCTAATCTGTAAGACCTCTGACATTGTAGGTTGTGAATTTTGAAGATGATGATGTATATGAAGCATATAACAAATACCAATTCTTCTTCATCAGTCCCTCCACCTTCCTTTCCATAACACTGGTTCATATTCCTGTCTCCTTTCCTGTCTCCGTTCATCTTTGTGTGGTTTAGCCCTTCATGGTCTTTCTGTCCATGGAGTAATTCTGTTTCACAGGCAGACTGTAAGTCCTAGAATACAGGGACTTGCCTGATTGTCACTTCATGGAGCTGCCTAAGAATTAGAAACACTTCCCTGATCTCCCTTCTCTGGCTGTCTATGGAGCCAGAGCATTCACTGGGACCATGATCTCTGGGACTGCCCTTAGCCCAGCAAGGCCAGTTCCAGACCTGGGGCCAAACAAGCAACCAAGCCCATCCCCAGGAATAGAAGCTGTGTCTGCCACAGGCGAGGAGGGAGGCTGGAAGCTGATGCAAGGAGGAGAGAGAGTGGCAGAAGCAGTTAGAGCTGAGATTGGAGGAGAAAAGCTGGAGGCTTATCTTGGTCCAACATAAACTAAGCAGTTACTGCCTTTGATCTTTCAAGTAAACCCCCAAAGCTATGCCTAAAAGTATGTTTCAATGTCTGATTGTAGCTTTTTTTTTCTCCCTTTATTCTTCTTCCTGCCTTTCCTTTCTTCCCACCCCTTCTTGTCTGTCACTCCATTTCACTCGTGTATGCCACTTTAGCTGAAACAGGAGACCAGAGTCACTTACTGCAAGAACAGGAGAGCTACTGTGGGCATTTGAGGCATCAGCATTCCCAAACTGCCCCAGGAGACCTGGCCTGGCTGCTGACAAGAGCACTTTTCGAGGAAAAGAGGAGCTTGATCCTGTCACCAACTTTCTGATAATAATAATTACAATAAAGGCTAACACTTACCGAATACTTTTTATGAGCCAGGTATTAGGGCAGAGCATTTTACATGGGACATCTCATTTCCTCTCTCCACCAGTCCATGAGGTACACCTGTCCCATTTTAAAGTTTTATGCTGATGGTCACAAACTTGGTGCATCACCATGATTCAGATACAGGTGTGTCTGCTTGTGGAGCTCGTCCTGTTAATTACTCTGCTCCAGTGTCTCCTTTTCTAGATAGCTGCTTGACCTCTGTATACTTAACATTTCTTTTCCTATGAAATGGCAGTAATTATTTCCTAGAGTTACACTTCAATGTAGCTCTTACAATATACTGACAATGAAAAGTGGGATTAATTAATGATGATATTATGTTAGTAACGAAATTTGGTTCTGGGGAGCTCAGATTGTGCTGAGCCTATCCATTTCAGAGGGATAGCAGGAGGACTATTGGGAAAGTAGTTCCATTAAATGAGTGTAAATCAGTACGAAGTTAGAAATCCTGGTTTTCTCCAGATCTACACACCTGGAACCTAGTGGAAAGGGAATGAAATCTGGAACTGACTGGAAGATTGCCGCAGATTAGGGACAGAATTTAGTTCAGTTCAGTCACTCAAGCTTGCCTGACTGTGACCCCATGGACTGCAGCATGCCAGGCTTCTCTGTCCCTCACCGACTGTCAGATCTTGCTCAAATTCATGTCCATCGAATCAGTGATGTCATCCAACCATCTCATCCTCTGTTGTCCCCTTCTCCTCCTGCCTTCAATCTTTCCCAACAGCAAAGTCTTTTCCAGTAAGTCAATTTCTTCGCATCAGGTGGCCAAAGTACNCCCCCCCCCCCCCCCCCCCATTTGAGGAGGATTAGTTCTGTAGTTCAAGAAACTGTTTTTGAGTGATACTCATGTGCATGACTCAAGCATAGGCATCCTGTCCTGTTTGGGCCTGGGGAAGCTGACGCCTAGACCCATTGTTCAGATGGGACAAGCTGGGATTTCCATCAGGGTAAGCAGATACTACTTGGCTTTTAATAATAGCTTTCCTCTGTGGAAGTCATAGTGCTGGGTACTCTTTATCAGTGTATCCTGACTGAATCCTTACAACTGCTCTATGAGGTAGGTACCGCTTTTCAGGTTGATGAAATTCAGGTTTTTGGTCAGGGTCAAACAGCCCGTAGCAGAGATGGATTTAAAGAGCTAGAGCTTTTAGCCATGATGGGGTCCTGAAACATCACAGGTTTAAGGACTCTGGACTAATTCTAGTCCCCAGCCTTTGGTGAGGCTGAACCTAAGGGCATCTTGCCTGCCTGCTTCACAGGTATGGCTTGCAGGGGAGAGAGCAGTGGCTAGGACATCATTCTTAGCTCTGGGCACAGACCATGTGCTGTTCTTTTTCCAGTAGTTGTGTTTAGTCCCTAAGTCATGTCCGACTCTTTGCAATCCCATGGAGTGCAGCAGGCCAGGCTCCTCTGTCCTTCACTGTCTCCCACAGTTTGCTCAAATCTATGTGCATTGAGTCATTGATGCTGTCTAATCATATCTTCTGCCGCCCCTTTTTCCTCCTGCTCTCAATCTGTCCCAGCAGCAGGGTCTTTTCTAGTGACTTGGCTCTTTTGTATCAGGTGTGGCCCATGTATTGGAGCTTAAGCTTCAGTCCGTCCAGTGAATATTCAGGGTTGGTTTGCTTTAGGATTGACTAGTTTGACCTCCTTGGCAGTCCAGGGGATTCTCAAGAGTCTTCTTCAGCACAATTCAAAAGCATCAATTCTTTGGCACTCAGCCTTTATGGTGCAGTTCTCATATCTGTACATGACTACTGGAAAACCATAACTTTGACTGTACGGATCTTTGTCAGTAGAATGATGTTTCTGCTTTTTAATATGTTGTCTAGGTTTGTCATAGCTTTCCATCCAAGAAGCAAATGTCTTTTAAATCATGGCTACAGTCACTGTCCACAGTGATTTTGGAGCCCAGTAAAATAAAATCTGTCACTGTTTCCATTTTTTCCCCATCTATTTGCCATGCAATGGTGTGACTAGATGCCATGGTCTTAGTTTTTTGAATGTTGAGTTTTAAGCCAACCTTTTCAGTCTTTTTCACCCTCATCAAGAAGCTCTTTAGTTTCTTTTCAATTTCTGCCATTAGGGTGGTATAATCTGCATATCTGAGGTTGTTGGTATTTCTCCCAGAAATCTTGATTCCAGCTTGTGGTTCATTCACTTTGGCATTTTGCATGATGTACTCTGCATATAAGTTAAATAAGCAGCGTGACAGTATACAGCCTTGACATACTTCTTTCCCTATATGGAACCAGTTCGTTGTCCATGTCCAGTTCTAGCTGTTGCTTCTCGACTTGCACATGTTTCTTAGGAGACAGGTAAGGTGGTTTGGTACTCCCATTTATTTAAGAATTGTCCAGTTTGTTGTGATTCACAAAGTCAATGGCTTTAGCATAGTCAATGAAGTAAATGTTTTTTTGGAATTCCCTTGCTTTTCTTGTGATCCAGTAGATATTGGCAGTTTGATCTCTGGGTCCTCTGCCTTTTCTAAAGCCAGCTTGTACATCTGGAATTTCTCGGTTCACATACTGCTGAAGCCTAGCTTGGAGAATTTTGAGCCTTACCTTGCTAGTATGTGAAATGAATGCAGTTGTGCCATAGTTTGAAATTTCTTTGGCATTGCTCTTCTTTGGGATTGGAATGAAAACTGACCTTTTCCAGTCCTGTGACCACTGCTGAGTTTTCCAAAATTTGCTGACATATTGACTGTAGCACTTTAACAGCAAAATCTTTTAGGATTTTACATAGGTCTGCTGGAATTCCATCACCTCCATAAGCTTTGTGGAGAAGGCAATGGCAACCCACTCCAGTACTCTTGCCTGGAAAATCCCATGGATGGAGGAGCCCGGTAGGCTGCAGTCCATGGGGTTGCGAGGAGTTGGACACGACTGAGCGACTTTACTTTCCCTTTTCACTTTCATGCATTAGAAAAGGAAATGGCAACCCACTCCAGTGCTCTTGCCTGGAGAATCCCAGGAATGGGGGAGCCTCGTGGGCTGCCATCTATGGGGTTGCACAGAGTCGGACACGACTGAAGTGACTTAGCAGCAGCACCATTAGCTTTGTTCTTAGTAATGCTTCCTAAGGTCCACTTGACTTCACATTCCAGGATGTCTGGCTCTAGGTGAGTGACTACACTCCTATCATTGTGGTTATCTGAGTCATTAAGACCTTTCTTGTATAGTTCTTCTGTGTATTCTTTCTACCTCTTAATATCTTGTTAGGTCCTTAACTCATTCCCATTCTTGGATGAAATGTTTCCCCTACTATCTCTAATTTTTTTTGAAGAGAAATTCCCTTTCTTAGAGAATCTTTCCCATCTTATTGTTTTCCTCTATTTCTTTACACTTCATTTCAGAAGGCCTTCTTATCTCTCCTTGCTTTTCTCTGGAACTCTGCATTCAGATGGGTGTATTTTTCCCCTTTTCCCTTTTCAGCTATTTGTAAATCCTCCTCAGACAACCACTTTGCCTTCTTGCCAAGATTTCTCTTTCCTTGTGGTGGTTTTGGTCACTGCCTCTTGTACAGTATTATAAACTTCCATATATAGTTCTTTATGCACTCTGCCAGATCTAATCCCTTGAACCTATTCATCACCTCCATATAATCGTAAGGGATTTGATTTAGGTCATACCTGAGTGGTCTAGTAATTTTCCCTACTTTCTTCAATTTAAGACTAAATTTTGCGATAAGGACGTCATGATCTGAGCCACAGTCAGCTCCCAGTCTTTTTTTTTTGCTGACTGTATAGAGCTTCTCCATCTTCAGCTGCAGAGAACATAATCAGTCTGATTTCAGTAGTGATCATTTGGTGATGTCCATGTGTAGAATCATCTCTTGTGTTGTTGGAAAAGAGAGTTTGCTGTGACCAGTGTGTTCTTTTAGCAAAACTCTGTTAGCCTTTGCCCTGCTTCATTTTGTACTTCAAGGCCAAACTTGCTTGCTACTGCAGGTTTCTCTCGACTTCCAACTTTTGCATTCCAATTCCCATGATGAAAAGGACATCGTTTTTGCTGTTAGTTCTACAAGGTCTTGAAGATCTTCATAGTCAACTTTAGCTTCTTCAGCATCAGTGGTTGAGGCAAAGTGATGTTGAATGGTTTGCCTTGGAAAGGAACCGAGGTCACTGTTTTGTTGACTCTGAGGGCTACTCCATTTCTTCTAAGGGATTCTTGCCCACAGTAGTAGATATCATGGTTACCTGAATTAAATTCACCCATTCCTGTCCACTTTAGTTCACTGATTCCTAAAATGATATTCACTCTTGCCATCTCCTGCTTGATCACATCCAATTTCCTTGATTCATGGACCTAACATTCCAGTTTTCTATGCAATACCACCAGACACATCCACAGTTGAGTGTCGTTTCCGGTTTGGCTCAGCCAGTTCATTCTTTCTGGAGGTATTAATAATTTCCCTCTGCTCTTCCCCCATGGCATATTGGACACCTTCCAACCTGGGGTGCTCATCTTCCAGTGTTACATGTTTTGCTTTTTCATACTGCTCATGGGGTTTTCATGGCAAGCATACTGGTATGTTTTGCCATTCTCTCCTCCAGTGGACCACATTTTGTCAGTACACTTCACTATGACCTGCCCATCTTGAGTGGCCCTGCACAGCATGGCTTATAGCTTCATTGCATTACAAAGCCCCTTCACCAAGACCATGCTGTGATCTATGAAGGGGCTTCTGATATGGGTGTTAAGCAGTCTAGCTTAGTGGTTAAATTGAAAGTTGGCTCAGTCGTGTCTGTTTGCAACCCCGTGGACTAAATAGTAGAAGTCCATGGAATTCTCCAGGCCAGAATACTGTAGTGGGTAGCCTTTCCCTTCTGCAGGGCATCTTCCCAACCCAGGCGAACCCAGGTCTCCCACATTATGTGTGAATTCTTGACCAGCTGAGCCACAAGGAAACCCCAAGAGTACTGGAGTGGGTAGGCTATCCCTTCTCCAGTGGATCTTCCCCACACAGGAATCGAACTGGGGTCTCCTGCATTGCTGGCAGATTCGTGACCAGCCGAGCTATCAGGTTTTTCAAGTCAGATATATCAGGTTCTTCTTGTGATCCTGGGTAATCTTCTTTGCACCCCAACTTTCCTGTCTTTGAATGGAGTTGTGGTAAGCATATATGAGTTTTATTGTCCATAAAGTGCTGTGTATAATGCATGCTGTGATATCCAGTGCTCAGTAATTGATAATTGCTCTTATTGGGAATTAGCCAACAGCTAGTGTGTTCAGGGAAGCTTGCAACTTTAAAACACTTGAAGTGTGGCCATCCTGTGACACAGGGCTGAGCCCCTGATTGAACCTGAGAAATCTCTTGGTGCAGAACTGTTTCCCAAAGAAAAGGTAGACAGTAAAGAAGGGAGCCCATTAGGTAATCAGGGGACCACACACACCATCAGATCTGTAACTGGCTGAGACCATCACTTGCTTCAAAGGAAAGGACCGGAATGGAAGGAAGGGATCCAGCCTTCTGGCACTTTCTGACTAATCATCTGTCTAAATTGATTTCACACTCCTTTTTTTCTTTTTATCTTTTGGATATGTAAAATGCCTTCAGGTTTCAGCTGGTTCTGCTATGTCAGGTCATCAAAGATGCTCTCATTTGGAGGGCTTGTAAATGGGTAAATGGATTAGAACTTCTTTGGTAGGTCCATCTGTTCTGTCCCTACTTGAAGGCCTTGGCACCAGGATTTGGAAGAAGCTGGTATAATATAGCATCTGTCCAATGGGAGCAGAGGTGAGTGGCCTAGGGTAGATGAGTCAGTCAGAAACCAGGAAATCCTTTTATCGTGCCAGATACCTGGGCTTTCCTCAGCAGCAAGAACTGAGCAGCAAAATCTGGTGAGTCAGCGTGTCTGGAAATTAGAGTTGCCAGTCTGTGAGCATGTGGAATTTGTGTAAGTTTGGGCCTTTTGTTTCTTTCAGCATTTCAGTCTTAGAAACACAGATCTGGAAACCAGACAGTCCATGTGGTGTAGTGCTGTTTGTTTTGGATAATTTGGCTTGAACAGGTTGCTTCTCATGTATTCTGGTCTTCTAAGAATTAACCCCCTTGCCTTTAAAAATTTTAATAAGTTACACTATGGCTTACTGGGCATACTCTAAAAGCATAAAAAGGCTTCAAATAACTTACTTGGGTCTGTCATTTTCCACACTAAAACCCTTCTGAAGGGGCTTCAGTGTGTTTTTGAAACCTAAGTGAAACTGCAGATCCAAAAAGGGTGTGTATAGTCATGTCTGTCATTTATTCTTTTTGAAGGTGGAGAATGGGACACACCCTGATACTATGTGATTCCAATTAACACAGGAATGATTATGGTCTTCATTTTAAACTTGTACACTCAGAACATACCCTTAGAATTCCTTTTGAAAATAACTCTGAATTTATGCAAGTACTATTTGGAGGAAGTAAAGTTCTTTAGCTAAAGTTTAAAGCTTCAACTTGCCATTAAAACACCCTTTTACCCTACTGCCAGTCTCATTAGAGCTTTGAATTTGGATTGTGAAGGTCCATGACTCTAGAGCTGGTGAGACATGGGTCTGACATTGATTTGGTCCACTTTCCCTGCTCTACTTCCAAGTTTCTGTTAACATAATTTCAGAGGCTGCAATTATTATGCTCTGCTGTGCTGTGCTTAGTCACTCAGTCGTGTCCAACTCTTTGCAACCCCATGGACTGTAGTTTGCCAGGCTCCTCTGTCCTTGGGGATTCTCCAGGCAAGAATACTGGAGTGGGTTGCCATGCCCTTCTCTAGGGGATCTTCTCAACCCAGAAACTGCACCCAGGTATCTTGCATTGTAGATGGATTCTTTACTGTCTGAGCCACCAGGGAAACCCAAGAATACCAGAGCAGGTAGCCTGTCCCTTCTCAAGGGGATCTTCCTGAGCCAGGAATTGAACTGGGGTCTCCTGCATTGCAGGCAGATTCTTTAGTTAGCAAAATTTTACAAGCACTAAATTTTAGATGGATCTTCTGGTAGCCTAGTTGAAGGTAAGAATGAGTCTAAGTAGATAAAGTGTCTCCAGAGAAATCACTCCTTCTTAGCCAAGAAATTTATAGCAATCTTCCTATAGAATACTTTTTAGTTAAAAATAAGTAAATCACTATGATGTTATGTATTAGTGTAGACTTTTCATCTATATGTTATCCTATCGTTTAGAGATTGTATTTGGGTGAATCAGCCCTTCTTTTAAAATGGAGACACCTTCTTAGAAGACTAAGCCTGCAGGCCCTTTAGGGCATTCACATTTAGTGTGAACTTGACTTTCCTTCTACATACTACCTTTCTGAGAGGAGTATTTAGAAAAGAAGCTCAGCAGCTGGGACCCTTGGCATGGAATACAGTTCTGGTGGATGGCTCCCATAGGTGGATAGAGTCAGGGTGGAGAAAGGGCTTGCAAATTCTTTACCTCATCTTTAGGGCATTATGAAACTATATATAGTTATTTTGGATGTGACCACTCTTTCTCCCTGTTCATCCTACTTAAAAAGAAAATCTGGGAATTTTGACAGAGACTAGAAATGAACCTTTAATTTGTATCTTTGGTGTTAACACAGGTTCAAATAACTTTCTTATGTGATAGTAAATTGGCAAAACAAATTTCCTTTGGAATCTTTCTGGCAAACCCATAGTCTTCCTGATGCCTTCTGCACATGAATTCTTTGTGATCTATGTTACCTTAAGAATTTTAGGAATTTCCATTATTGGTTCTCCATATGTGTCCTAGCCACTGCATTTCCAAGGTGAAGGTGTAGGCTTATGAGAAAGGTGATGGTGAACTTGGGGTATTTCTGCTAGTTCATGGTTGACTCATTGCAAGAATGGTGTTGCACTGTGCAGTCCCTGGAGGAGAGCTTGCATACTCTGTCTTCCTGTTCAGTGGTGATTGCTCTTTAATTTTCTTCTAGGTTGGCTGGCTCCTCTGGCTGATGGCATGTTGAGGCACATGGGCCATTGGCAACGAGGGCATCCAATCCAGAGAGGGCCGCTTTAGAGGCCAGGCCACCAGCATCATGGGCCAGTGTGTCACCAAGTGTAAGAATCCCTCATCAACTCTGGGTAGCAAGAATGGAGACCGTGACTCCAGCAGCAAGTCACATGGTAGGCGGAGTGCAAGCCACCGTGAGGAACAGCTGCCAGCCTGTGGCAAGCCAGGTGGAGATATCCTTNGGGTTTGCGAGGAGTTGGACACGACTGAGCGACTTTACTTTCCCTTTTCACTTTCATGCATTAGAAAAGGAAATGGCAACCCACTCCAGTGCTCTTGCCTGGAGAATCCCAGGAATGGGGGAGCCTCGTGGGCTGCCATCTATGGGGTTGCACAGAGTCGGACACGACTGAAGTGACTTAGCAGCAGCACCATTAGCTTTGTTCTTAGTAATGCTTCCTAAGGTCCACTTGACTTCACATTCCAGGATGTCTGGCTCTAGGTGAGTGACTACACTCCTATCATTGTGGTTATCTGAGTCATTAAGACCTTTCTTGTATAGTTCTTCTGTGTATTCTTTCTACCTCTTAATATCTTGTTAGGTCCTTAACTCATTCCCATTCTTGGATGAAATGTTTCCCCTACTATCTCTAATTTTTTTTGAAGAGAAATTCCCTTTCTTAGAGAATCTTTCCCATCTTATTGTTTTCCTCTATTTCTTTACACTTCATTTCAGAAGGCCTTCTTATCTCTCCTTGCTTTTCTCTGGAACTCTGCATTCAGATGGGTGTATTTTTCCCCTTTTCCCTTTTCAGCTATTTGTAAATCCTCCTCAGACAACCACTTTGCCTTCTTGCCAAGATTTCTCTTTCCTTGTGGTGGTTTTGGTCACTGCCTCTTGTACAGTATTATAAACTTCCATATATAGTTCTTTATGCACTCTGCCAGATCTAATCCCTTGAACCTATTCATCACCTCCATATAATCGTAAGGGATTTGATTTAGGTCATACCTGAGTGGTCTAGTAATTTTCCCTACTTTCTTCAATTTAAGACTAAATTTTGCGATAAGGACGTCATGATCTGAGCCACAGTCAGCTCCCAGTCTTTTTTTTTTTGCTGACTGTATAGAGCTTCTCCATCTTCAGCTGCAGAGAACATAATCAGTCTGATTTCAGTAGTGATCATTTGGTGATGTCCATGTGTAGAATCATCTCTTGTGTTGTTGGAAAAGAGAGTTTGCTGTGACCAGTGTGTTCTTTTAGCAAAACTCTGTTAGCCTTTGCCCTGCTTCATTTTGTACTTCAAGGCCAAACTTGCTTGCTACTGCAGGTTTCTCTCGACTTCCAACTTTTGCATTCCAATTCCCATGATGAAAAGGACATCGTTTTTGCTGTTAGTTCTACAAGGTCTTGAAGATCTTCATAGTCAACTTTAGCTTCTTCAGCATCAGTGGTTGAGGCAAAGTGATGTTGAATGGTTTGCCTTGGAAAGGAACCGAGGTCACTGTTTTGTTGACTCTGAGGGCTACTCCATTTCTTCTAAGGGATTCTTGCCCACAGTAGTAGATATCATGGTTACCTGAATTAAATTCACCCATTCCTGTCCACTTTAGTTCACTGATTCCTAAAATGATATTCACTCTTGCCATCTCCTGCTTGATCACATCCAATTTCCTTGATTCATGGACCTAACATTCCAGTTTTCTATGCAATACCACCAGACACATCCACAGTTGAGTGTCGTTTCCGGTTTGGCTCAGCCAGTTCATTCTTTCTGGAGGTATTAATAATTTCCCTCTGCTCTTCCCCCATGGCATATTGGACACCTTCCAACCTGGGGTGCTCATCTTCCAGTGTTACATGTTTTGCTTTTTCATACTGCTCATGGGGTTTTCATGGCAAGCATACTGGTATGTTTTGCCATTCTCTCCTCCAGTGGACCACATTTTGTCAGTACACTTCACTATGACCTGCCCATCTTGAGTGGCCCTGCACAGCATGGCTTATAGCTTCATTGCATTACAAAGCCCCTTCACCAAGACCATGCTGTGATCTATGAAGGGGCTTCTGATATGGGTGTTAAGCAGTCTAGCTTAGTGGTTAAATTGAAAGTTGGCTCAGTCGTGTCTGTTTGCAACCCCGTGGACTAAATAGTAGAAGTCCATGGAATTCTCCAGGCCAGAATACTGTAGTGGGTAGCCTTTCCCTTCTGCAGGGCATCTTCCCAACCCAGGCGAACCCAGGTCTCCCACATTATGTGTGAATTCTTGACCAGCTGAGCCACAAGGAAACCCCAAGAGTACTGGAGTGGGTAGGCTATCCCTTCTCCAGTGGATCTTCCCCACACAGGAATCGAACTGGGGTCTCCTGCATTGCTGGCAGATTCGTGACCAGCCGAGCTATCAGGTTTTTCAAGTCAGATATATCAGGTTCTTCTTGTGATCCTGGGTAATCTTCTTTGCACCCCAACTTTCCTGTCTTTGAATGGAGTTGTGGTAAGCATATATGAGTTTTATTGTCCATAAAGTGCTGTGTATAATGCATGCTGTGATATCCAGTGCTCAGTAATTGATAATTGCTCTTATTGGGAATTAGCCAACAGCTAGTGTGTTCAGGGAAGCTTGCAACTTTAAAACACTTGAAGTGTGGCCATCCTGTGACACAGGGCTGAGCCCCTGATTGAACCTGAGAAATCTCTTGGTGCAGAACTGTTTCCCAAAGAAAAGGTAGACAGTAAAGAAGGGAGCCCATTAGGTAATTAGGGGACCACACACACCATCAGATCTGTAACTGGCTGAGACCATCACTTGCTTCAAAGGAAAGGACCGGAATGGAAGGAAGGGATCCAGCCTTCTGGCACTTTCTGACTAATCATCTGTCTAAATTGATTTCACACTCCTTTTTTTCTTTTTATCTTTTGGATATGTAAAATGCCTTCAGGTTTCAGCTGGTTCTGCTATGTCAGGTCATCAAAGATGCTCTCATTTGGAGGGCTTGTAAATGGGTAAATGGATTAGAACTTCTTTGGTAGGTCCATCTGTTCTGTCCCTACTTGAAGGCCTTGGCACCAGGATTTGGAAGAAGCTGGTATAATATAGCATCTGTCCAATGGGAGCAGAGGTGAGTGGCCTAGGGTAGATGAGTCAGTCAGAAACCAGGAAATCCTTTTATCGTGCCAGATACCTGGGCTTTCCTCAGCAGCAAGAACTGAGCAGCAAAATCTGGTGAGTCAGCGTGTCTGGAAATTAGAGTTGCCAGTCTGTGAGCATGTGGAATTTGTGTAAGTTTGGGCCTTTTGTTTCTTTCAGCATTTCAGTCTTAGAAACATAGATCTGGAAACCAGACAGTCCATGTGGTGTAGTGCTGTTTGTTTTGGATAATTTGGCTTGAACAGGTTGCTTCTCATGTATTCTGGTCTTCTAAGAATTAACCCCCTTGCCTTTAAAAATTTTAATAAGTTACACTATGGCTTACTGGGCATACTCTAAAAGCATAAAAAGGCTTCAAATAACTTACTTGGGTCTGTCATTTTCCACACTAAAACCCTTCTGAAGGGGCTTCAGTGTGTTTTTGAAACCTAAGTGAAACTGCAGATCCAAAAAGGGTGTGTATAGTCATGTCTGTCATTTATTCTTTTTGAAGGTGGAGAATGGGACACACCCTGATACTATGTGATTCCAATTAACACAGGAATGATTATGGTCTTCATTTTAAACTTGTACACTCAGAATATACCCTTAGAATTCCTTTTGAAAATAACTCTGAATTTATGCAAGTACTATTTGGAGGAAGTAAAGTTCTTTAGCTAAAGTTTAAAGCTTCAACTTGCCATTAAAACACCCTTTTACCCTACTGCCAGTCTCATTAGAGCTTTGAATTTGGATTGTGAAGGTCCATGACTCTAGAGCTGGTGAGACATGGGTCTGACATTGATTTGGTCCACTTTCCCTGCTCTACTTCCAAGTTTCTGTTAACATAATTTCAGAGGCTGCAATTATTATGCTCTGCTGTGCTGTGCTTAGTCACTCAGTCGTGTCCAACTCTTTGCAACCCCATGGACTGTAGTTTGCCAGGCTCCTCTGTCCTTGGGGATTCTCCAGGCAAGAATACTGGAGTGGGTTGCCATGCCCTTCTCTAGGGGATCTTCTCAACCCAGAAACTGCACCCAGGTATCTTGCATTGTAGATGGATTCTTTACTGTCTGAGCCACCAGGGAAACCCAAGAATACCAGAGCAGGTAGCCTGTCCCTTCTCAAGGGGATCTTCCTGAGCCAGGAATTGAACTGGGGTCTCCTGCATTGCAGGCAGATTCTTTAGTTAGCAAAATTTTACAAGCACTAAATTTTAGATGGATCTTCTGGTAGCCTAGTTGAAGGTAAGAATGAGTCTAAGTAGATAAAGTGTCTCCAGAGAAATCACTCCTTCTTAGCCAAGAAATTTATAGCAATCTTCCTATAGAATACTTTTTAGTTAAAAATAAGTAAATCACTATGATGTTATGTATTAGTGTAGACTTTTCATCTATATGTTATCCTATCGTTTAGAGATTGTATTTGGGTGAATCAGCCCTTCTTTTAAAATGGAGACACCTTCTTAGAAGACTAAGCCTGCAGGCCCTTTAGGGCATTCACATTTAGTGTGAACTTGACTTTCCTTCTACATACTACCTTTCTGAGAGGAGTATTTAGAAAAGAAGCTCAGCAGCTGGGACCCTTGGCATGGAATACAGTTCTGGTGGATGGCTCCCATAGGTGGATAGAGTCAGGGTGGAGAAAGGGCTTGCAAATTCTTTACCTCATCTTTAGGGCATTATGAAACTATATATAGTTATTTTGGATGTGACCACTCTTTCTCCCTGTTCATCCTACTTAAAAAGAAAATCTGGGAATTTTGACAGAGACTAGAAATGAACCTTTAATTTGTATCTTTGGTGTTAACACAGGTTCAAATAACTTTCTTATGTGATAGTAAATTGGCAAAACAAATTTCCTTTGGAATCTTTCTGGCAAACCCATAGTCTTCCTGATGCCTTCTGCACATGAATTCTTTGTGATCTATGTTACCTTAAGAATTTTAGGAATTTCCATTATTGGTTCTCCATATGTGTCCTAGCCACTGCATTTCCAAGGTGAAGGTGTAGGCTTATGAGAAAGGTGATGGTGAACTTGGGGTATTTCTGCTAGTTCATGGTTGACTCATTGCAAGAATGGTGTTGCACTGTGCAGTCCCTGGAGGAGAGCTTGCATACTCTGTCTTCCTGTTCAGTGGTGATTGCTCTTTAATTTTCTTCTAGGTTGGCTGGCTCCTCTGGCTGATGGCATGTTGAGGCACATGGGCCATTGGCAACGAGGGCATCCAATCCAGAGAGGGCCGCTTTAGAGGCCAGGCCACCAGCATCATGGGCCAGTGTGTCACCAAGTGTAAGAATCCCTCATCAACTCTGGGTAGCAAGAATGGAGACCGTGACTCCAGCAGCAAGTCACATGGTAGGCGGAGTGCAAGCCACCGTGAGGAACAGCTGCCAGCCTGTGGCAAGCCAGGTGGAGATATCCTTGTCAATGGGACCAAGAAGGCAGAGGTTGCTACCGAGGCCTGCCAGCTGCCAACATCCTCTGGAGATGCTGGGAGGGAGCCCAAGTCAAATGCCGAGGAGTCTTCTTTGCAGAGGTTGGAAGAACTGTTCAGGCGCTATAAGGATGAACGGGAGGATGCAATTTTGGAGGAAGGCATGGAGCGCTTTTGCAATGATCTATGTGTGGACCCCACGGAATTTCGAGTGCTGCTTTTGGCTTGGAAGTTCCAGGCTGCTACCATGTGCAAATTCACCAGGTTAGTTACAAATACTTGGTGTCACCAGGTGAACAGAGGAGGAAAGAGAGCACCATTGAGCAGTGGTGCCCGGCTAGGATAGAAGTGGGCACCAACAATCCTTGCCTGAAGTTGTAAATCCTTGTTGCCAAGCTGCTGTCCCATCCCACTGCTATTTCAGACTTTTTTCTTTTCTTTCACTCCTTTGTCAATTCACTTACTTCCTTACTGTTTATTGTGCACCTATCATGTGTCAGGCGTTGAGTGCCACTTCGGATGTGCTTTAGTCACTGTATGAAGCTTGTTTCCCCTTTTAGCTATCCAAACAATACCCTTAGCCACCCTCTGTGCCAATAAGGACAGCTGGCCCGTTACCAGCTAGTGTGTGCGTGCACAGTCACTCAGTCATGTCCAACTCTTTCTGATCCTGTGGACCAGAGCCTGCCAGGCTCTTCTGTCTGTGGTATTTTCTGGGTAAGAATACTGGACTGTGTTGCCATTTCCTCCTCCAGGGGGTCTTTACAACCCAGGGATCGAACCCATATCTCCTGCGTTGGCAGGCTGATTCTTTACCACTGAGCCACCTGGGAAGTCCTGTCAACCTATACTTATGTCCATTGTTATGATCATGCATCCTGATAGAGATATTTGTGGGAGACAACATGGCAGGGTCACTGCAAAGTGTGGTTTGCAGAGCACTGGATTATAAGTAAGAACTGACTTTGAGAACCCCTCGATAAAACTTTTAGTCCCTGGGTAGGTTACTCAGCAGATCTCAGATGTTCTATCTTCAGAACGTACAGAATCTCGAAGAACATGATCAGTATGAGACCATGTTGTAAGCCAGAAGTGTTATATATAGATGTTAAAAAATAACGCATACAATTTTTGCTTTTTAGTAACAGAACTTTGATCTCTGGTGGCAGTTTCCCCAGGTTCATCCAGAATCTTTGGACTCCAAAAATTTTCCTTGGCAGTAACCAAAAATATTCCCAAAACAAACAAACCCTATAGAATCAAAAGGAAAACAGGAAGACTCCCTCCCCATCACCAAGGAAAGTCTACAGCTTAATCACTATTGTAGAATGAGAAATGGCATGGAGCAGGAGACTTTGAGTTTAGCTTTAGAAAGATGAATATATGAATGAATGAACTATTATCAGCTGCCTACCATGTGCCTGGCACTATTAGAAGTTGATATAATAACTTGTTAAACCCTATGAAGTAGTATTCTCACCATTTGGCAGATGAAATAGGATCGCAATCAGTAGAGAAGTTGGAGTTCAAATCCCAACAGCCTCATAGTTATGCTCTTAATTATGATATTGTATCGCCTCTCAGTAAATGATATCATTTGCAATTATTAATTGTGCCCCTCCTTCCTGTTGCAGGAAGGAATTTTTTGATGGCTGCAAAGCAATAAGTGCAGACAGCATTGATGGGATCTGTGCACGGTTCCCTAGCCTCTTAACAGAAGCCAAACAAGAGGATAAATTCAAGGATCTCTACCGGTTTACATTTCAGTTTGGCCTGGACTCTGAAGAAGGGCAGCGGTCACTGCATCGAGAAATAGCCATTGCCCTGTGGAAACTCGTCTTTACCCAGAACAATCCTCCGGTATTGGACCAGTGGCTAAACTTCCTAACAGAGAACCCCTCGGGGATCAAGGGCATCTCCAGGGACACTTGGAATATGTTCCTTAACTTCACTCAGGTGATTGGCCCTGACCTCAGCAACTATAGCGAAGATGAGGCCTGGCCAAGTCTCTTCGATACCTTTGTGGAGTGGGAAATGGAGCGAAGGAAAAGAGAAGGGGAAGGGAGAGGTGCACTCAGCTCAGGGCCCGAGGGCTTGTGTCCCGAGGAGCAGACTTAGTGGCTCTGTCTCAGGAGCAGCAGCAAGGATCTGCCTGCTGCCCTGCAGTCAACCAAGGAATTGGACCTTTCTGGAAATTACTGAAGATCCGGAAATTTTCTACTTTACACCTTTCTCTGCCTTGTATCTGAAAGGGCTCTAAAATGCTGTATCATGTTTTAGGCACTTTCTTTACTTTTGGTTATTTTGGTTATTTCCCTTTTTTGGGGAGGGGTCCCCCAAAATATTTGAACCTGGCTACATGTTGTATTTTTTTTTTTTTTTTTGAAGCCTTCAGATAGAATAAGCCTGCCACTTCTTGCACAAATTAGATTTTTTTTTGGTGGGGGAGGGTGTAGAGCAGGTAGTAGGGAATGGGACAGTTAGGTTGAATTATCATTATAAAATGATAGTGCCAGATCTCAGTTTTGCATATTCTTGTTTTTCAGGGCAGGTCTGTACTGTGTGTAGTGCTGTTTACATGGTTGAATTTAGGTTGTAATAATTACTTTTAAAGATTTACACAGAGTTGAATTTTGAATTAGCAGTGTTAACTGTTAACCACATTGCATTAACTCCCAGGCGATTTCAAGTTCTTGGAGAGCCAAGGCCAGCCAAGAGCATTTGTAGTCTGGTGACGACCCCCTTTTAAGCTAATTTATCTGAAACTCTTTATTTTTCTCACTTCTTGCTCATTCCTTCTTTGACCTATTGCATTTCATGTTGAGTTTATCCATCAACATGCTACACCTGTCAGTCAAGTGAGCAGTTTTGTTAGAACACATTGTACTGAGAACCACTTAAGCATTGAATGCAGAGAAAGCAGTGCTACCTCAGTTTTGCTGGAAGTAGACTTTGATAGTTTTCTTTCTTTGATGAATTTTCTGTATTTTCATGTTGTAAGTGGAAATACGTTTTTTGTTTGTTTTTTTCATTTGCTTTGGAGCCAAAGTTTCTGTTCCTGGTGGTCGGAAAACTGTGCCTGCCGGCCAACTGACTTGAAGGAAAACTGTGGTATGGAGCTCTGCTTGAATTTTGTTTTTGTTTTGTTTTTTCTTGAGTATCATCAGCTTACTTGTCTGGCAAGTGCAGGAGCCTGGGGTTGGCCTGAACTCTGCCAAACAAATATATAAGTGTATTTAATAGTTAAACATGTGCCCTTTCCCTTCTTGCTGCACCTGTGTTGTCACTTAACCCCCAGAAGTTATTTATTTTCTTCTTTGTTAATGTCAGGCTTATTTGGGGTAATGTGATGACTATTTAGGTTTACATGACCCTCCTCACCTTTTCCTACCCCCAAATATGTATATATACATATATATGTATATATTTTACCTATATATAATATATATATACACATATATGTATCTATATTCCTTTGTTTCTTTGCCTGCTAAAACTAGCTATAAAAGGGAGCTGCCTTCAATATACAAAGTATAAGAGTGTCAGGGAGAATCATAATGAAGGCTTTTGAATCTGAATTTAGATCATTTTCATTAAAGATGAATTTTCTCAGTCCTTTCCTCACAAGAGGGAGTCCCAGTTCCCTAGACACCTCCACGTGCTTGCTCTGTAAGGCCAGCTTAGGCTAAACTGCCACACACGAGCTGACTGGTCCTACCTGGTTTTAGTAGAGGGTCCTCTTATTTTTCCATAAAAAAAAAATGTCCTCATAAAACTGTACTGGAAGGATGGATGGCAGGAACTTGTACCGTTCAGCTTCCAATACTTTGGAACAGATTGAAAAGGGAATTTTTAAATAAAAATTTATAAAAATATTTATACTCTTGAGGCAGTGAGAGTTTGTCTATTAAATATTTGGAGTTTTCTCCCTCAACTTACCCCCCATCTCCCTCCCAGGTATATGTTTCTTAGCCTGGGCAGGAATTGCTTATTTTGAGTTCTTTTATTACTAACCTATGGCTCTGGGCTCCCATCTTTACAAAGATGATTTAAGGAGTTTCTGCAGTCAATGTTTTTGTAAAATTGGTATTGTCATAGGGAACATATATATATTTTTTAATCCGAACCCTGAGAGTTGCCCCCTTTACAGGAGTGGATGGGAAACTAAAGTCAGCCACAGTAGTTCACAATACTGCTGGAAAGCTGATGGGTCCCAGTCCAGATATCTGGGTTTGTTCTAGCCTAAGAAACAAGATCCTTGTAGACAGTTTCTAAGGGTCCTAGCAGGTTCTGTGGGCTCAGTTGAAGTCAAGGTACCTAGACTGAGGTATTGAGACTGCCATCTCATCCAGTCAATTTACAACCCCATTTTTCCTCAGTTCTGGATTGGGCAGAGGTTAAGGTTAAAACCTTAACCTAGCAAGCTGCTTCTAGCCAGGTAAGGCTTTTTCTGTCTCAGATCAGAAGGGTGTATGGAGAGAACACAAAATGCTGAGTATCCTAAGGACTCTGGAGGAACTGGATTCCTTCCCCAGCCTACAAGAAAGCATTCCATGCATTAGGTTGTGCTATGATGGATTTTTAAAAAAACAGCTTCCTCATCAACAAAGAGCCATTTAAATATTTTTGGTTATATATTTAATGGTCTGTTTGTTAACAAATGCAAATTAGAAACCTGAAAAGGGAATGGTTAGGGAGGGACTTAGTTTCCTTCCAAGTTTGAGTCTTTGATGCAAAGAATTCAAGCTTATGCAGTCACGTGGACCAATGCTTGACTTTCTCGTGGCTATAGGAAAAGCAGTTCTCTGCAGAGGAATCCAAGATGGAGTGTGTGTGTAGGGTTTGCAGTTACACTTCTGGAAAATGAGAGGTTCCTGTTCTTCACCTACAGATAGGTTTGCTGCTTAATGAGTGAGCAGTAATTGTGTTGAAGAGGTCAGTGCATGCCCCTGAGGTAAGCCAGTGCACACTTCACTTTAAACAATAGGACACCAGAGTGGTGTGGTGGTGATGTGTTCAGGGGCAGGATGTGGATGCTATTTTGAAAACAGGCAAATACCAGAGCGACTATAACAAACGGAGTGTGTTGGGAAGTTGTTTTTTGGCAGTAGTTTTGTGTGTGAGCTTCTACGGTATTTCTTTAGCAGTTGATTAGAAAGCAATGAGATGAAGTGTGCTTCACTGCATTGCTCTTCCCCTATAACCTGCCAAATGTGAATGTATCATTCTTAACCCGGCCTCCTGTAATGACACTTTGCTATACTTAGACTAAGCAGTTCTCCCTGCCAGATGTGCTCACATGTGTGAGTTTGGTTCAAGATTACATTTCTACCCTTCTGGTAAGGAAAAAAAAAATGTAGAGCTAGGTAGAGATCCAAATTTCAGCCAAGCCCTCAGGTTCAAGGAAATCCAACAGAAAATGTCCAAGGCAGTGTTTTCCATATTAAACTTTCCTAAGGAAGGCACAAACTAGCCTTCTTGGAGAGGAAGAAAGGATTAAGCCACACATTTATTAGTGGGTCTTAAAACAGTATGGATATCCCAAGGACTGGTGGCAAAATTGAGTCCTCAATGCTGGAGCCTACAGGGTATGGGACTCCATAGTTCATTTGATGGCCACATACAGTATACTACACCAAACTGTATTAAATAGTGATGGGAAATTACTTAGATAAGGATCTGGTATAAAAGTTTAAAAAACAAAACATCTGTATCTTGGGCCATGTTTGGTTTGCATTTAAAGTCAACTCTTCAGTGCAGTGAGCCCCAAAGGTATAAAGGCTGGAAGAAAGCTGCTGCTGGTTTGTTTTGCTGTAGTAGCCCACTTTGCCACTCTTCTTGTGTGTCTGTTTGGTTAGTGATGACCTGAACATCTTGGTAACTGCCTAACTGACAAAGGTCTTCCCTGGGGGACTCAGAGTATCTTGTTTAAACGTGTGCATGTGTGCTAATTCACTTCAGTCATATCTGACTGTGTGGCCCTGTGGACTGTAGCCAGCCAGGCTCCTCTGTCCATGGGATTCTCCAGGCAAGCATACTGGAGTGAGTTGCCATGCCCTCATCCAGGAGATCTTCCCAAACCAGGGATTGAACCAGCGTCTCTTATGTCTTCTGCATTGGCAGGTGGATTCTTTACCACTAGCACTACCTGGGAAGCTCTTGTTTAAACAAGATGGACTAAAAGGACTATTAAGTCATTAAAGTGTTAATTGGGACTCATTTGAGAACATGTAACATTGATCCTCCTCTTCCTCCACAGTTTTCTGAATCATATAGAGGGGTCTCCTGCCCACTCCCCATTCAGAGTTGACACCTTTGTGAAGTTGTGATCATTAGCATTTATCCAGGTTAGCCTTGACTAGCACTGCCTTACATTGAGGATCCGCAGGTGTTTTTCCTCACTGAAAAACAAAATTGAGTAACCATCAGATTCTGTTTCTGATTCAGGTGCTGGAGTTATCACATCCTTCTCCCTATTCCTCTCTGAAAACTGAGCCTGCTCTTCTACCACCCACCTTCCCTACAACTTTCAACATAAATCTCGCATATTGCCAAAGGAAGCCATTCAGCAGCTGCTGTGGTTTTTTCCTCCAACACATTTATTCTGGGAGAAGTGTCTTCCTTCTGACCCTGGTCCTAGCCCCTTGAGTCTGTTATTAATTGCTCTTACCTGTTGCACTAATGAATATGATTCTAGGTTTCAAAGGAGGGATTTGAAGCAATAGGCAAATGGGGCTTGGATAAACTGGTCCTACAAATAAGATACCCTGCCTTATCCCGCTGAGGTGATGAGTCCACTGCTCATGTGACCCTCCACCTTTGTGGATTCCTCTTGTTTTGTGACCAGCGTGTCTGTTTTTTGAAGTTGTACAAACTTGTTGACAAAAGTCAATACTTTGATTTGTATTCTCTGCACTGTTGCACTCTCCAAATGGCTCCTTGAATATTTCTATTAACTTGTTACACACATTATTGTCTACTTTTTTATTTGGAAGGTAACCTGCTGTTGGACTTAATAAATTTGTTTACTTGACTAATGACAGTTCTGCAAGAAACAAAAAACCACCCCCAAAACAAAAAAATATCTGTGACTTCATCCTGAGGTGAGCTTTACCCACCAGGAGCCTCTTCCAACATAATGGATGGCAAATCCTATGCTTTGGAAAACCATCTAGATCATACAGGATCCTCAGCTACAAATACTGATGTTGATCTTCCACTCACGAAGCTTAACGGCTTTTCAAGTCCCAGTGCTTATAGGCAAGAAACAAATGCATCCTCACAGGGCCACTACCTAAACCATCTTACCAACTGATGTGGATTCCCATGAAGAGTAAAAAGTGAATTAGAACTCTTAACAGTTGGCTCCTATATCTACTAGGTTGGTAGTGATTAAGGCAAAGGAGGCAAGCCGAAAACTGTCAGTTGCTACTGTTCCGTGATCTTTGGCAAGTTAGTGAAATTCTGAGTTTCCTTTTAGTCATCTGTAAAATCAAGAGAGACTCTTATTTCTATCAATGTTAGGATTTAAAAGAACATCCATGGTTTACAAAGCACCTAAGACACAATAGTTTAAGGTTTCCAAAAGCTGTTAGGTAATGCAGGGAATCCAGATAATAGGAGGATTGGGATGAGTCACATGACCTTTCAAGTCACTGCCTCTCTTGGGGACTCAACTTCCCTATGTCAAATTGGGAGGATGGTGGGCTTAGAATAACATGGTCCCTAATGGCTCCCTCTGGCTCTTACATTCTAGAAGTCTAACTGTGATAGACCTTGTTGTTTAGTCACTAAGTCGTGTCTGACTCTTTTGCAACCCCATGGACTGTAGCCTGCCAGGCTCCTCTGTCCATGGGATTTCCCAGGCAAGAATACTGGAGTGGTTTGCCATTTTCTTCTCCAGTGGATATTCCCAATCCAGGGATTGAAACTGCGTCTCCTACATTGACAGGTGGATTCTTGACCATTGAGCCATCAGGAAATCTAGAGGATGACTTTTTCCTCACTTAAAAAATGTACTTATTTTCCCAGTTGGCTCTTGAGCTTGTGTCTTCTTTGGCTTTTTGAGTTAATGAGCCCAACCAGGGCCTTACAAATAAGAGGTATGGGAAATAGTAAAGTGAAGATTACTGATTTGGGTGCTTGTATAGAATATGGGGCCATATATTCAAAGTGTCGTCATGGTGCTATATGGCTAAAAACTAACTTTTGACTAGATAAGGGACAAGCAACTAACACTATTACCAGATAAGTATGTGGAATGGTATACTGAAAGTAGTTCTGAGGGTTCAGAGTACTGTAAGATACCTGTAAGATATCTTCCACACTGGTCTCTTCCTTCCCCTCAAATCCAGCTGCCAAAGTACATGGCTGGGTTAGCTTTGGAAGTCATTCTCTAACTCTGGATTTTGACCTAGACCCTAAAGGGTTACTCTGCCTGGGAAGTTAAGGCAAGGGAGCCAGCCTAACCTCTCCCACCTCCTTTGCTATGACTTCCAAGGATGCCCTCTCTTAGGAAAGCTATAAGGCTCTTCTGTTACATTCTTCCTATGTAATATTCTTTGATTCTCTTCTTAGCTTGTGGGATGCTGGGAAAGTTAGTGAAATATGGCAGCAATGCAGTCAGCAGCAGAGCATTTAATGCTAATGTTTTGTAATCCATGCTGATGAGGACTCTGGGCCCATGTTTATCTGGGGTGTTACTGCTGAGAATGTGAGTATATTACAACACAGAGCTACAAAATAACATGGTACTAGTGTGAAACAAGACAAAAGACACAGACATAAGGCTCTTGAATACACAGACTACAATAAAGTCTACTGTGTAAGTAAAGATGAGTAATTGGATAAAATCTAAATATTTGGTGAAAAGTTATGTCAAAATAAGTTCTAGGAGGAATAAAGGTATATGTAAAAAATCATTTTAAAAATATATGTAATATAATNAAGACAAAAGACACAGACATAAGGCTCTTGAATACACAGACTACAATAAAGTCTACTGTGTAAGTAAAGATGAGTAATTGGATAAAATCTAAATATTTGGTGAAAAGTTATGTCAAAATAAGTTCTAGGAGGAATAAAGGTATATGTAAAAAATCATTTTAAAAATATATGTAATATAATCAGTGGATATTAAATTATCTCTGGATCAGTCAAGACTATGCATAAAAGGAAATAGAAAAATATCATTATAGACAAGAACAGACTTCTAAAACTCTTAAACTAGAAACATTTTTGCAATAATTGACAAATGAACACTACATTTGTAAAGAGAACTTAAAAATTCAGAATGGAAAATTCATTATGGAAAAGACAACAGAAACATGGGCAAAGGATATGGACAAGTCTAAAGAAAAACAATTGGCCAAAAGCTTCTGGAAAAAATAGTAGATGACAATCTAAAGGGTATTTGAATAAATAGATTTTAAAACCTAAATGAAACCTAAAATGAAAAACTGTTAAATCAATCAAATTGACAGATTTGAAAAAATGTTAACAAGGTAAAAACTTTTCTAGAATTAAAAAAACCTTCAGTGGTTCATACTCTTCAGCCCAATTAAATTCACTTCTAGAGATTTTTCCTCAAGAAATAATTATCTGCCAAAGATGTGCAAGGATATGACTGGCAGCATCATTTGGGGATAACTTGGGACTGGTTTAGAAATTATGGCACACATCAACATGCTGGAATATTATGCAGTTATTAAAAACTGCTTTTGAATAGTGGAAAATGTATGATAGAAGACTGTAAAATAGTGGTCTGGTGGGATTAGGTATGATTTTAACTCCTGGATTTTTCAAGTTACCATTAATGGGTTTCCTTTATAACAGAGAAGAGAATTTACAAAATGGGGGAGAGAAGGAAATGAAAATAACATGTCTGAGTGTTTTACTAAACAACCCCATATGGGTAAGGAGGCTAGAAAGTTGGGAGTAGTATGTTCAAAGCCTAAACCAAGTATTCTGTGAAAATCCTTTGAGTTGCTTTTTTCCCCCAAATGAGAAATTGCTTCTCTAGCAGCTGCCTTGGCAGCTCAGCAGTGGCTGCCTAGAAGGGTGTGGGAGGAAAAATGCACAAACGCACTTATGAATGGAATGTGTTTTGCAAGAGGCCAAGTTGGCAGCTTTGGCTTCCAAAAGGTGGGAGCATCAGAAAGAACAATGTGTGCAGACTGGAGCCTCAAGAAACTTTATGGTCTGGGCCTATCTCTGTAGAGTTCTAGAGTTGGGAGCCCATGGGGAAACTTCACCCCACCCATCAAGAGAAAGGAAAGCCTTAGCTGTCCCTAGAAGCAAAGGGAGTACTCTTGGCACAGGGAGCCTGATCTGCTCTGTGAGTCTGCAGTTCAAAGATGATCCTCAATAAAATGTAAGGTTTCCCTAATTTAATTCTCATAACCACCTTATTAAGTAGGTAATTATATTGCCATCTTTAAAATGAGGAAACAGAGTTCCCTGGTGGTCTAGTGGTTAAGATTTTGCACTTTCACTGCTGTAGCCTGGGTTCAATCCCTCGTCAACCCTGTTTGGGAAACTGTCAAGCTGTGTACTGTGGCCAAAATGAAAAAATTTTAATGAAGAAACAGGCTCAGAGAGGGAAAATAATTCATAACACATTCCACTACTCAGTCATTTTTCACAAACTGAAACTTTGAATATTCATATCCTTAAAAGTAGATACATCCTCATTTTACAGAGCTGTAGGAATGGGCTCAAACAAGGTTAGGTGACTGGCCCAGCAGCAGAGCTCAAGTGCCA
Source organism: Neotragus moschatus (assembly GCA_006410615.1). Lineage (NCBI taxonomy): Eukaryota > Metazoa > Chordata > Mammalia > Artiodactyla > Bovidae > Neotragus > Neotragus moschatus. The sequence continues at coordinate 218,880 of SJYA01002911.1, read as the reverse complement.
ACCTTCAGGCAGACATTTATTTCGTGTCTCAGGACTGGAGTCTCAAGAGGTAAACATTAGCTAAACTCCCAAAGCTTTGGAGTTCTGCAGTAGGAAAGAATCCAGCAACACTGTTTCAAGATGTTCTCAAGGCCTTGCAGCTGAGGTCAGCAGTCCACCTAGGGAATTTACAAGGGAACTTCAAATGGTAGTATCTCAATCCCAAATCAAGCTCTTCAGTAGTAGCTTCTGGTTCGCAACTTTCAGATCTTGTGGAAGTTGCATTTAAAGGATTAAACACGGACTCAAATGCCCAACCTTAAGAGTTAATTTTAAGTAATTTTTTTAAATTATAAAACAAATACGTGCTGATTTTAAAAAACAAACCAGCCTACTTTCAGAAAAGCATTTGGTAAAATTGAATCTGCCAGTCCCACCAGCCAGAGATAAAAACTGTTCATATTTGCCATTTAGCCTTCCAGGTTTTGTTCCAAGCCTATGCATATCTTTTTTCTACTCAACTATACGGAGTATTCTGTAACTGTCCATGCATTATACAGCCTATGATATTCTATGAATGCATAATCTCATCTTCACAACAATCCTGTAAGATGTATACCATTATTATGTACCAAGCACAGAGGTGTTAAATAGTTTATTCAAGTTCAACTAAAAGTAGGAAAGCTGGAATTCACAGTCAGGTAGTCTGGATCCAGAGGTCTACTGCTGCTGCTTGTAGATCTTTCACTAAGGTTTATTTACATACACACATAATTTTTAAAGNCAACAATCCTGTAAGATGTATACCATTATTATGTACCAAGCACAGAGGTGTTAAATAGTTTATTCAAGTTCAACTAAAAGTAGGAAAGCTGGAATTCACAGTCAGGTAGTCTGGATCCAGAGGTCTACTGCTGCTGCTTGTAGATCTTTCACTAAGGTTTATTTACATACACACATAATTTTTAAAGAATAGAATTCCACCAAATAACCCTTTAGCATATCCTCCATACATGTTTTTGAGAAACTATCTTGTTACTCTAGGATAATACTCTAGGAGTAGAACTGTTGGGTCCCAGGGTAGGGAGCAATTTACAGAGTTTTTTGGAATGATACATACTGCTTGACAGATTAGTTCATCTTTCCAGAAGGGCAGCTAGTATCAGCTATCAGTTTTGGAACTGTGTGTGCCTGTGCCCATGTCCTTTCCAACACAGAATGTTGATAATTTGAAAGTTAATTTTTTAAAAAGCAAAGGTTTTTCTTTTTTACTGAAATGGAAGCTTCTAAGTTAGGACTGCTGGTGTTGGAGGCACCTACTGGTAAAGGGTAACACTGCAGTCACTCTGGAAGGAAAGAGGGTTTCCTTGGTTAAAAGCTAACAGTCTTCATTTTCCTCTGTGGACCTGCCAGATTTTTAGTCAGCCTTTTTCTTTCAATTTTATAACAGTCATTCAATAGAAAGTAGTTTGCTTTACAGAAATTTGCTTCACAGATGTTACAACTTTGACAAACCATATACTGTCTGGGTTTTCTCTTCCTGGTTCCCTTACTTATATGCAGTATACCGTTTAATAGGAGTGCTACAAGAAATAAGCACCTGCTTATTTCTAAAATAAGCTAAAATACTTGTATATAAACCCACTGACACCAAAGAAAGTACAAACTAGTAGCCTCCCCTCACTCTAGGATGAGGTTTGAATTTTAGGTATTTATTGAAAATCTGTACATGCCATATAAATGGACTAGATTGTCTGCTATATAGAGAGGTCTGGCAGCCTGTGGAGTGCCTGCAGTCTGACCACATTCTCTGCCGTTGCCCACAAGGGATTAAGAAACGACACCTGGAAAGTGGTGGGCAGACTCACAAACACATATTTGGAGTGGTGCTTTCCTCTTCATCTTTTATTCCCATCAGTCCTAGGCCAGAGAGTGATCCATGAGTGCTGTAATGGAGGAGTAGACAGTTAACCATTCATTCAACCCTGTTGACAGAAAGTAAGGTAAAGGAGAAATGGTTTTTTTTGTATGTGTGTGTGTCATAGGGGTGAGGGCCAGGTAGGTAGACAGCCTATGGAAAGCTGCCTGCTGAAAATAGTTCAGTGGAAAGAATACTGACTAGTCCCAGATGCCCAGAATCAAATCACTGCTCTGCCACTTAACAGATGTGAGGCACATCTCAACTAAGGGTGAATGATCTCAAACTCAGTTTCTTCAATGATAAAGAAATATTAAATATTTAAATTACTATCTCCTCACAGGGCTTTGGGAAGGACTGTAGACTGTAACAGGTAATATTAATGTCGATGGAGCACTTACTGCAAGTCAAGCAGTAAGAACTGTAGATGTGTCCTCATTTACTCCTCCCAAACAGCTTATGTACCTTAAGTAGGTACTGCTGTAGATAACAACAGTCTGTCATCAGAATCCTTTTAAACTGCTGTTAGAATGTTGTTTTGCTAAAACTACTTCTGTACCACCTAACACACGCCAGGCACTGTTTAAAATTTGTTAACTTTTAATTATGTTGTGAAACACCTAGCACATTGCTTAGAATTTAGGAGTCACCTGATATATTTTAGTTTCCTACGACATCATAGTGAATACTCATGGAATTGGGTGAGAGAGCTGAGGTGCTCTCCAAGGCGGAGGAGGCAGAAATGAGCAAAGACAAACACAGAATCTGTCTCCACCTAATGTCTGAACTTAAGGTAACATGCCACAGGCCTTTTGGGTATGGAGAACTGGAGTTCTGAGTGCTGGAGAGTGGCTCTGGAATTCGAGACAATCATAATTCAAATACGATAAAGAACCCACCTGCAATGCAGGAGACCAGGGTTCGATCGCTGGGTTGGGAGAATGGAATGGCAACCCACTCCAGTAATCTTGCCTGGAGAATCCCATGGACAGGGAAGCCTGGTGGGCTATAGTCCATGGGGTCACAAAGAGTCAGACATGACTGAACAAGTAACAGTTCACACTTCATAATTCAAGTATTAATTGTGCACTTACTAGCTGTGTGACCTTAGGCAAGTTGCTTAACCTGAGCCTTTTCCTCATCTTATTAAAATGGAGATGGAATAACTTTAACCAAAACTGCATGTAAAACACTTAGCAGTACTTTGACATTTATTAAGGGTTTGATGAATTATGAAGAGCTGAGTCAAGCTCCCAGCATGAGGGAAAACCTTCTACTCTCCTTGCTACTCCTTCCTGAGCCACTTTTACTATTTCCCAAATGTTATCTGCTGGCATCATGGAGACACTGCACAAAAGAGACCAAAAGCAGTCAGTCACACAGAAGGCTTATAGCTTGGGGAAATAACATGCTCCTGCTGCTGGCTACAGATCATTATGACTACAGAAATGAGAGTGTAACTTTTGAAACAAAGGACTAACATCAAGTTTTGTTACTACAGGGTATGCTAATTCCAGTTTTCTTCTGACTTGTCAAACATGCCTTTGGGACCTTTGCCTCAGCCAGAACTTAAGCTTTTTTGCTCCCTGACTCAATGTTCCTGCCTCTAAGCCCTCATCCCCTGAGAACATCCCAACCACTTCTAGAAGAAGAAAGCTATGACCCTCTCTTGCTTAGTTTGCCTATACCATGGGGGTAGAATAATTACAAGCTAAGTATTCTACTTGGTACATGAAGACTTGCCTATTTTACCTCAACCTCCATAGCACTAGCTCTGAGAAGTTTTGTCCAGGCAAGTTCAAGTTTGCCCCTTTTAGAGACCACACTGTTAACCAAAAAGCTTTTTTTCTCTTTCTTTGGCACTTTTGGGTCACTTTTTAGCCTCTTACTGTTAAGTCTACCTATAAGCCTGTTTCAAGAATATCAGTCCAAGATTTTTTCTTTTTTCTTTTTTTTTTTTTGCTGTAAACACCTAGTAATTATTTCTGTTTCTCAGAGACAATAATTCTCATAAGCTGCCCAGCAAGTAGCCTGTTTCACTCGTAGCCCTAATACATATTATAAGAATTTTATGATGGGAAATTAACTTCTGATCCAGGATTCAAGGCCTGAGGCATTCATGTTTCACCACCTGGAACCCTGGGCCTGTGAAATAATCCTAGAATGTCAGAATTTTAAGGGACTTGTTAGAAATAATACAATCCAGTGATTTTCAAACTGCTTATTTCAAAAGAGCCACTGCCCTCTTTCCCTCCTCCCCCAATACACATGTTCCTTCATATACCTACTCATCCATTTCAGAACTGCTCATCTTTACGCCTCAGTAAAGATTTAACATCAAAAAAAGGGTTTTATAGTTTAAAGAACTGATTCCTGGTGGCTCAGTGGTAAAGAATCTGCTTGGAATGCAGGAGACCTGGGTTCGCTCCCCAGATCGGGAAGATCCCCTTGAGAAGGGAATGGCAACCCACTCTCATATTCTTGGCTGAGAAATTACATGGAGTCTGGTGGGCTACAGGTCCATGGGGCTGCAAAGAGTCAGACATGACTGAGCTATTAACACTTTCATTTTTATAGTTTAAAGTATTTGAAAATTACTGATTTATTTTAAATCCCTCATCTTACCAAAGGGAAACATCCATAATGGGAAGGTGGCTTGGCCACTACTTGTCAGAAAAGTTAAGTGATATAGCTGGGACTAGTCCCAGAGTCCTGCTCCACTACTCCTCAGGCTTAGAATCAACAAAACAGGCCTTACCTCTTAAAAGTTAACAGAACTGGTAAAGGGGGAAAAGGCAGGGAGGACAGGAACACATCCCTTATATGTGGGAAAGGTAGGCTCTGGTCACATCTGAGCCTGTGCCTTGCCTAGAACTTCTTGACCATTTTTTACTCAAATGCTTCTTTTTCTAGAGAGGCTGCAGGATCTAAGATCTCTGCCTTTAAACTGGGATGAGCCATCTCCTTGAGGGACCACAAAATGTAGTTATAGACGAGCAAATACATGTAAAATAGGAATACAATAACCTATCTCTTAGAACTGTGAGAGTTAAAGAGATGATTCATTTCAGTCTTCATTTATGTGCCTGGATATCAACCAAAGGCCTTTCTCCAATAAAAGGAGAAAGGAGGACTTACCTCCTTAAGTCCAGAGGTAAGAATCATGAAGGAACAACCCTTTAATCCTTACCTCTTGGCTCCTGGCAGCAAGATCAGGCAGAGAGTGCCTGAACACAGGTTGTGGTACAGCTTTCCTATCTTCCGGCCCCAGTGCCAGGCAGCTATTTTTGGGTGATCCACCTTCAGCATCTAGAATCAAAGCCAGATATAGACACTCAGCCACAGTACCCACTGCTCACTTTTGAACAGACGTCAACATTCCTCCTCAGGCTCCCAGGAAAGGCTCTGTTCAAATCCTCAGTGTGAAGCCAGAATCTATACTATAGGGTTCCCAGCCCATCCCAGCCTCCCCAGGCTTTCAAGTCAGTTTAGGACAGCTGCTGTCCATTCCTCCAGATGGATCTTGCAGAGCCCTGAGTTAGGGGAAACCAAATCACTAAGGAGAGCTCTAGTCTGGCCTCTGCTATTAAGCATATCTGTGACCTGGGTAAATCATTCACTACTTCTCATGTCTATTTCTCATCTGCTAAATATGGGACATGAGACTAGGGCAGAGTTTCCCAAACTTAAGCCACTCATCTCCTATCTTCACCCTTCTGTTGGATATTCCCTAATGGTTTTCTTTAAAGTGAATCAATTTCTTCCTTAGCTTCATCTAAGTAATACTAGGGAACCCTGGTGGCTCAGATGGTAGAGTCTGCCTGCAATGCAGGAGACACAGGTTCAATCCCTGGGTCAGGAAGATCCCCTAGAGAAGGGAATGACAACCCACTCCAGTACTCTTGCCTGGAAAATCCCATGGATGGAGGAGCCTGGCAGGCTACATACCATGGGGTTGCAAAGAGTTGGACATGACTGAGTGACTTCACTTTCACTTTTAAAATACTACTATCCATGTAATCATAGGTTCAATGTGGTGGTTGTTACCTTAAATAAATGTTAGAAAGAAAAGTTCAGAACTAAAAAAAAGTGGAAAAATGAGGTCCACCTATGACCACCAAAAATCATCTTCTGTATATATACACTGCAGGAAACCTTAGATCACTTAAGACTTGTCCAGCTCTCCAACTTCCTGTATCAACTCCTCGGCATCCCTTGGAGAGCCACCTCGAAAACTTGATTTTAGCATGTTTGGAGGAGACAAAGTATGAGATATCTTGGAGAAAGAAAGGTGTGTCCAGGGCTGGAAGAAGCTGGAGAGTGAAGATTAGTGCCAGGACTCTCATGACTAATTTCCATAAATATCAGAAGGCCAACACCAAGACCAAGAAAACTAAAGTATCTAGCTATCTTTCCCCTCAAGCCCCAGGATACATTCATTAACTCACTCACCTGCAAGGCCTCCTGCTCCGAAGGGGGAGGTATGACACGAACCCCTGGTAGCCTTGATTCACAAGGTAAGCCCCTGAGCCAGGCATGGAGGTGCCTGGGTGTTAGGGCATGCCTGCCTTTCAGCTTCCAGTCCTTGCCCGTGAGAATGTTGAGGGCCCTCTGGGCACTGCCAAATGTTTTGAATCCTGAAAACAAGAATACCCTGTTCTGTTACTAAGGACCAAAAAGAGAAAAACCCAAAACAAAAACTGATCACCATCCAAGTTGGAGCTCACCCAGAGCCAAGGAAGGACAAAATCAGGAGATGTTGACCTGATCCAGCCCAGGAGAGCCTATTTGGTGAACATTTCCTTTCTCTGATCTCATGTTATCATCATCTTTAATCTCCTCCCCCAAGGCTATATTTGGTGGCATAGACTTACTCAAGAAACAATATCTTTTCTGCTTTCCACTTTTAAGATCTTTAGGCAAGATCATAGCTTCCAGGCCCAGGAAGAGGCTACGCTGTTGCAACAGGTGTTCTCTGAAGGTTTCACTCACTCCAGAGAGGTATATAGTACCCCGGTTCTCAGAATCTTGTTCCAACTCATTCACAAGGGTGTCACAATCAAGGGTGAGTTCTGTCACAGGCCTCTGCACCTAATCAAGGAAAGATGGCATTAGTGCTAGAAAAGTCACTACTTCAATCCCCAGGCCTGTTACATACTAGCAAGTAACTTAATTCTTCAGATTCCTTATCTATATACAGAGGCTAATGATAACTGCCCCAAAGGACTATGGTAGAACTTACAAAATAGATAAGTAAATACAAACTGTAAATATTTTTGTGTAAATAATACTCTCTTACCTCACCACCTGCAATGGAAATCAGTTCTCTGCCTTCTACACCAATTAAGTTTTGGTTTAATTACATAAGAAACATCAAGATACTATTGATTTCCCTGAAAGCTAAAGGGCAACCATAAAACAAACAAACCATTTGGATCTAAGTAGTGATAAAGAGTTCAAGGTAAGAGAAACCCAAGGAAGATGGTAGGTGTTGCAAGAGGGCATCAGANAACCTTAAATTTGTCACTTACAATTGAAGCCTTTCTCTCTCTGGGTGCTATGAGGTAAGCAACAAAATTATTTACTGCCTAAATTGCTTTTCGTATTATTTAAAGTCATCACTCTAAGTCACAGGCAGAGATTCCCATTTGTCTTATTAGCTTAATTTTTAAAATAAGCAGCTTTCCCACAAACTTCTGGAGGTTAAGTTCTTCCACTGGATTTGTGTCTTCAAATTTACTGCTTTTCCATTTGATCAAACCAGAATAGCTAAATCTATGTGATAGTCTAAGCCATAACATCATCATAGAGATTAAAGTGCTCCCATAGAATACCTTCGTTTTATTGGATTTGACAATGATTTCTTGAATATGACAAAATAAAGGCAACAAAATAAAAAAAGGAGAGAGAGAACTAAGTCAAAATGTGTATCAAGGAAGAACCATCAACAATGTCAAAAGGCAGCAGAAAGAATGGGAGAAAATATTTGCAAATCACATATCTACTGAAGTAGTCAAAATATATAGGGGACTTCCCTGGTGGTCCAATGGCTAAGACTCTGTGCTCCCAATGGAGGGGAGCTGGGTTTGATCCCTNAAAATGTGTATCAAGGAAGAACCATCAACAATGTCAAAAGGCAGCAGAAAGAATGGGAGAAAATATTTGCAAATCACATATCTACTGAAGTAGTCAAAATATATAGGGGACTTCCCTGGTGGTCCAGTGGCTAAGACTCTGTGCTCCCAATGGAGGGGAGCTGGGTTTGATCCCTGGTCAGGGAACTAGATCCCATATTCTGCAACTAAAAAGTCTGCATGTCCCAACAAAGATCAAACTGCAAGTAAGACCTGGTACAGCCAAATTAAAAAATAAAATATATAGAGAACTATTAAGAGTCAACAAAAACATCAAACAACCCAATTAAAAAATAGGCAAAGGACTTGGAGAGGCATTTCTCCAAAGAAGATATACAAAGGGCCAATAAACATACAGAGATACTCAACATCATTAATTATTAGGGAGATGGAAGTCAAGAAAAACCACAAGATATCACATCACATCCATTGTGAAGTGAAGTGACATCGCTCAGTCATGTCTGACTCTTTGGGACCCTGTGGACTGTAGCCCACCAGGCTCCTGTGTCCATGGGATTCTCCAGGCAAGAATACTGGGGTGGGTTGCCATTTCCTTCTCCAGGGTATCTTCCCAACCCAGGGATCAAACATTGTAGGTAGATGCTTTAACCTCTGGGCCACCAGGGAATCCACCCTGGCTCACACCCATTAGGATGGATCAAAACAAAAAATAACCCCCAAACCAAAAACAACAAAAATAACCAAGTGTTGGGGGAATTCCCTTGTGGTCTAGTGGTTAGGATTCTGTGTTTCCAATGCTGGGGGCACAGGTTCGATCTCTGGTCAGGGAACTAAGATTCCACATGGGGTTCCCACTCCTCCACTCCCCCCCCCCAAAAAACAAACACCACGTGTCAGCTGGAATATGGAGAAGCTGAAACCCTTGGCATTGCATGTGCAAGTGTAAAATGATACATCTGCTATAGAAAACAGTATGGCAGTTCCTCAAAAAATGAAAGACAGAATTATCATTTAACCCAGAATTTCTATTTTAGTGTATATACCCAAAAGAACTGAAAACAGGGACTTAGATACTTTTACATCCATGCTCATTTCATAGTAGCACCATTCAGAATGGCTAAAAGGTGGAAACAATTCAAATATTCATCAATGGATGAATGGATAAACAAAATGTGGTATAATCATACAATGGAATATAATTCAGCCTTGAAAAGAACTCTGATACATACTACATCATGGGTGAACCCTGAAGATATTATGCTAAGTGAAACAAGCCAGACACAAAAGGACAAATATTGCAGGATTCCACTTACATGGTAATATGGAGTAGTAAAATTTATAAGACAGGAAATACAGTATTTAACAGGACTGGGGGAAAGGGGACTGAGGAGTTACTGTTTAATGGGTACAGAGTTTCAGTATGAGATCATGAAAAAGTTCTGAAGACAATGTACTTAAATAACACTCAACTATATTTAAAAATGGTTTAAAAGGCAAATTGTATGTGTATTATACAAAAAGAAAGAAAAAAAAACAAGACTTAAAGGAACGAGTTACAGTCCCTTGATATACCCTTTCTATCCCTCAGTCTCTCTTCCCAGGGATGATCTTTTTATTTTTATTTTTAGGTGTAGGAAAGACATTAATAAAATATTTGTGGAAAGAACATTTTAAACACCTATATTTCTGCACTTAGATCACTATGGAGACTTTAATTTTTGTTTCGTTTTAATAGATACTAAACTTAACCATTATTATAATGTTATACTCAATAGCCATTACATGTAATAGTTTATTGTACCAGATAACAGTTACCTATGTCAAAATTATAAAGGTACTAAAAATGTATAATGAACAGTCTTCCCCTAACCTGTTTCCAATCACCTAGTTCCTCTCTCCCTGGAGGCCCTCATTGTTACCAGTTTTTGTATATCATTCTACAGATATTCTAAGTTTTTATTTTCAATTCTTTTCATGGCTTTCTGTCTCTATGTACTGAGCTTATAATGTTATTATTGCTTCATATAACAATTTGTCTTTATTCAACTTCTATGACTGTGAAGATGGAGGCTTGCTCATTACATCCTTCTAAAAAAGTAGGAGTTTTTAAAACCATGTATAAGTATTATTTCTTAAAAAGTAAAAGTAACTAAACTATCAGGTTCTTTTCCCCAGTGGTTCAGTGATAAAGAATCTGCCTGCAATGCAGGAGACACAGAAGACGTGGATTTGATCCCTGGGTCAGGAATATCCCCTGAAGGAGGGCATGGCAACCCATTCCAGTATTACTGAGTGGAGAATCCCATGGACTGAAGCACCTGGTGGGCTACAGTCCATATGGTCACAAAGAGTCAAACACAACTGAAGTGACTGAACATGCACTAACACACGCAACAAACTAATAAACAAACCTTAACTCCAAGAGATTTGAGAGCTAATAGCAACAAAAAAGAGGTTGTGTTCCTCCAGTATCTTAACCCAGTTATGAGCATACTTTGGATTTTAAGCCCTACAGACTTCTAACACATGGAAGCTACTGGTCTTTTTGAAAGGGCATTTTATCATTTAAAGCTGAGGTCACAAGCAGGTACCCAATGTACATAAGATACATTAAACCAGTAGATAAAATTTTTGTCTAGCAAGGCTATGGTTTTTCCAGTGGTCATGTATGGATGTGAGAGTTGGACCATAAAGAAAGCTGAGCACTGAAGAATTGATGGCTTTTGAACTGTGGTGTTGGAGAAGACTCTTGAGAGTCCCTTGGACTGCAAGGAAATCCAACCAGTCCATCCTAAAGGAGATCAGTCCTGGGTGTTCATTGGAACACCTGATGTTGAAGCTGAAATTCCAGTACTTTGGCCATCTGATGCAAAGAGCTGACTCACTGGAAAAGACCCTGATGCTGGGAAAGATTGAGGGCAGGAGGAGAAGGGGATGAAAGAGGATGAGATGGTTGGATGGCATCATCCACTCGATGGACATGGGTTTGGGTGGACTCTGGGAGTTGGTGATGGACAGGGAGGCCCGGTGTGCTGTGGTTCATGGGGTCGCAAAGACTCAGACACAATTAAGCGACTAAACTGAAACTGAACTGAACATCATATTTAAGAAAACTGGAGGCAATATGAGTACTGGCAGATTTCTTGATTCTCAAAAAATCAGATCTTGTCAATACTGGGCACACATTCTTGTGGGTCAACACTGTTCCCATGAAACAGAGCATGTCTCATATTCCAGTTGGTGACAGTCAAGCTCGAATTACTAGTATCTGAATGGCCCTAGAAGACATCTGAATTTACCACAACAGATTAGAAGGTCAAAAATCTAAGTTTTCTTGTCTCATTACCTGATGTGTTTCAAGAACAAGAGTCATTGACCGGACTGGGCCAAAACTCTTAAATAGCCTCTTCAGAGCCCTGAGGTTACAATTTTTGTTAAATGGCCCAGCATAGACAGTTGACATCTCTGTCCACTTGATCTTTATCTACAAGAGAAACAACAAAATACAGTGAGGAGATGGATGTGGAAAAAGAATCAAGTCAAATCTAAAGAAACCATAAGTTGAAATATGGGATAAATCCTTTCAAGGAATTTCTCAACACAAACACCTGTCAAATGTACAAGGATCTGTCTATAGGGATTTCATGGCATCATTATTTGGAATAGCAAAATTTTATCAAATCCAAATGCTGAAATTAATAGGTATATCCTACAATAAAAAACTAGGGAGCACAAAAAAAATGTTTAAGATATACTGTTAACTGAAAAAATAAAGTTGCAAAATAGAATATACAGTCTGATTCCCATCATAAAAATGTAAATGGAAATATACCTATAGAAAAAATTTAGAGAAATATATAGTAAATTTAATATAAGTATGTAATTAGTTCAGTTCAGTTCAGTTCAGTCGCTCAGCAGTGTCGGACTCTTTGCGACCCCATGAATCACAGCATGCCAGGCCTCCCTGTCCATCGCCAACTCCCAGAGTTCACTCAGACTCACGCCCATCGAGTCAGTGATANTAAAAAAAAAAAAAGAGTCTTTTCCGATACCACAGTTCAAAAGCATCAATTCTTCAGCACTCAACTTTCTTTATTTTATTTTATTTTATTTTAACTCTCACATACATATTTGACTACTGGAAAAGCCATAACTTTGACTATAAGGACGTTTGTCAGCAAAGTGATGTCTCTGCTTTTTAATATGCTGTCTAGGATTGTTATAGATTTTCTTTCAAGGAGCAGGCATCTTTTAATTTCATGGCTGCAGTCACCATCTGTAGTGATTTTGGAACCCAAGGAAAGAAAGTATGTCACTCTTCCATCGTTTCCCCATATATTTGTCACGAAGTAATGAGACCAGATGCCATGATCTTCGTTTTCTTAATGTTGATTTTTAAGCAAGCTTTTTCACTCATCTCTTTCACTTTTACTAAGAGGTTTTCAGTTCCTCTTCACTTTCTCCCATAAGGATGGTGACATCTGTATATCTTAGGTTATTGATATTTCTCCCAGCAATCATGATTCCAGTGTGTGCTTCATCCAGTCTGGCATTTCACATTGTGTACTCTGCATGTAAGTTAAATAAGCAAGGTGACAATATACAAATTGACATATGTCTTTTCCAATTTGGAACCAGTCCTTTGTCCCATGCCTGGTTCTAACTGTTGCTTCTTGATTTGCATACAGATTTCTCAGGAGGCAGGTCAGGTATTCTGCTGTTCCCACCTCTTGGAGAATTTTTCACTGTTTGTTATGAGCCACACAGTCAAAGGCTTTGGCGTAGTCTATAAAGAAGTAGATGCTTTTCTGGAACTCTCTTGCATTTTCAATGATCCAACAGATGTTAATAATTTTATCTTTGGTTCCTCTGCCTTTTCTTAATCTAGCTTGAACATCTGGAAGTTCTCAGTTCAAGTACTGTGGAGTCTTTGGAGAATTTTAACATTTTTAGACAGATCTTAAATCTCTGATGTTCTTATCTTGTCTTTAAATGCTTTCTATTTTTGTAAAAAATTCTTCTCTTTCTTATCATTTATGGAAACTTGTTAGAATGGGAAAATCAGTTAAATGCATTTAGTTTGGTAAATATAAGGTATTTTATAATTAAAATTCATCCTTCACTATAAAGAGTAAAATGTTCTATGCAAATATTGAGATGATAAAACTTTTATTTCTAAATTTTAAGTCAATGGAACTGCACATCTCTTAGATACTTTTTAAAACAGCTAGATCCTTCTNATGCATTTAGTTTGGTAAATATAAGGTATTTTATAATTAAAATTCATCCTTCACTATAAAGAGTAAAATGTTCTATGCAAATATTGAGATGATAAAACTTTTATTTCTAAATTTTAAGTCAATGGAACTGCACATCTCTTAGATACTTTTTAAAACAACTAGATCCTTCTTTAAAAGCCATTGAATCAACAAGTATTGGCTGATAAATATGAATGTCTCATGCTGGTGTTGTATTTTTTTCTCCAGAAATACTTGAATTGTGAGTCTTCATAATTTTTTTTTCACACAGCTTAGTTCAAAGACATGGGAAGTATTAGAAAATCCAACAATCAATCAATAACACTCATCAGGACAGACTGTTTCAGAAAACAGTTCAAATACATGTTATGTCAATCTTGGAAAATTGTTAAACCCTAAAAGAACACTTCATCTCACCACTCAGGATCGAATGGAACATAGACAAGTATGTTACAAATGCATTATAAATTTTAGCTTTACCAATCACATATGAATGGATAATTCTTATATGGAAAAGAAGGAGAAATATGTTTTTATGCAATGAGTTTGTTCATAATTATTAAAAGTATAATCAGTTTTCCTTTCCACAAAAAAGACTGACACTACTCACATTAAGTATAGATTTTGCTCTTGCTTACTGACTGTGTGTAAGCAGAATGTGACTTCCTCCAGACCCTTGCCCCTTATACGTTAATTTATGTCTAAGAAAGAATTCTGGTTGGTGATTAGAAAAAAATATTCTTTTTCCTACTTCCAGGAAAAGGGGAAACTCTCCCTTAAAGAAGAAAACAGAATGTCTGCTTCTTAAGCAACTTTTTAATGGAGAATTGCATAACTGAGTGACTGAACTACAGCAACACCTTCTTATTCTTTTTATTGCAATAGCTATATTTGCCTAATATTTAGTATATTGTATTTATATACTATATTAATTTGCTTGATCTTATTAAATTGTGCTCAAGGTTTAGGATGAGGCAGCTGAGGCACAAATAGGTTGAGAAAAAACTGAAATTGTTAGTTGCTCAGTGATGTCCAACTCTTTTCAACTCCATGGAGTGTAGCCCACCAGACTTCTTTGGCTATGGAACACTACAGGCAAGAATACTGGAGTGGGTAGCCATTCCCTTCTCTAAGGGATCTTCCCAACCCAGGGACTGAACCTGGGTCTCCTGCATATAAGGTAAATTATTTACAGTCTAAGCCACCATGAAAGCCATCAGATTTAGAGAGTAGATAATACTAATTTACTTTCTTCTGTGAGATGTAATACAAGTCCACAGTCACATAGATGACTATTCCCAGCATGTAAAAGAGGCAGAATATAATGTTTTCCTTCAATATAAGATGCTGAGCTTACTTAAGAGAAAATAATTAGTCTTGTACTTTCAGTACTTTATCATACTGTTTCAAAATGTCTCCACTAAACTTAAATATGATCTGGTGAAAAATTCTACTCTAACATTGTAAAACCCCCAAAAAAACACACAATCAAGTCCAAAATACAAAACAGCATCCCCACTCTTATTTCACATATATAGTTATTTTAATGAGAATACCTATTCCTTATTTATCACATCTGAGTAACCAACCAAACCAGAAATCTAGAAGTGTTTCATTTTTATTTTCTTCCTGCTCACTTCCTATAACAATCAACACTTGGGCCGTTTCTTCATATATGCCTTTCTCTGGGTCTCTGGTAAAATTTGCTTCCTTGTGTTTGTTTGAAAATACAGTAATATGTCACTTAGGATGTTGCATAGCCTCTACATTGCCTTCCCTTGTTCATAGCCTTGAGCTACTTGACACTTTACTCAGTTCAGTTCGATCTCTCAGTCGTGTTCAACTCTTTGCGACCCCATGAATCGCTGCACGCCAGGCCTCCCTGGCCATCAAAAACTCCCGGAGTTCACTCAGACTTACACCCATCGAGTCAGTGATGCCATCCAGCCATTCATCCTCTGTCTTCCCCTGCCCCTAATCCCTCCCAGCATCAAAGTCTTTTCCAATGAGTCAACTCTTTGCATGAGATGGCCAAAGTACCGGAGCTTCAGCTTCAGTATCATTCCTTCCAAAGAAATCCCAGAGCTGATCTCCTTCAGAATGGACTGGTTGGATCTCCTTGTAGTCCAAGGGACTCTCAAGAGTCTTCTCCAATGCCACAGTTCAAAAGCATCAATTCTTTGGTGCTCAGCCTTCTTTACAGTCCAACTCTCACATCCATGCATGACTACTGGAAAAACCATAGCCTTGACTAGGCGGATCTTAGTCGGCAAAGTAATATCTCTGCTTTTGAATATGCTGTCTAGGTTAACTTTTCTTCCAAGGAAAGGCATCTTTTAACTTCATGGCTGCAGTCACCATCTGCAGTGATTTTGGAGCCCAAAAAAAATAGTCTGACGCTGTTTCCACTGTTTCCCTGTCTATTTCTCATGAAGTGATGGGACTGGATGCCATGATCTTCGTTTTCTGAATGTTGAGCTTTAAGCCAACTTTTTCACTCTCCTCTTTCACTTTCATCAAGAGGCTCTTTAGTTCCTCTTCACTTTCTGCCATAAGGGTGGTATCAGCTGCATATCTGAGGTTACTGATATTTCTCCTGGCAATCTTGATTCCAGCTTGTGCTTCTTCCAGCCCAGCATTTCTCATGATGTGCTCTACATATAAGTTAAATAAGCAGGGTGACAATATACAGCCTTGACGTACTCCTTTTCCTATTTGGAACCAGTCTGTTGTTCCATGTCCAGTTCTAACTCTTGCTTCCTGACCTGCATATAGGTTTCTCAAGAGGCAGGTCAGGTGCTCTGATATTCCCATCTCTCTCAGAATTTTCCACAGTTTATTGTGATCCACACAGTCAAAGGCTTTGGCATAGTCAATCAAGCAGAAATAGATGTTTTTCTGGAACTCTCTTGCTTTTTCCATGACCCAGCGGATGTTGGCAATTTGATCTCTGGTTCCTCTGCCTTTTCTAAAACCAGCTTGAACATTTGGAAGTTCACGGTTCACATATTGCTGAAGCCTGGCTTGGAGAATTTTGAGCGTTACTTTGTTAATTGGAGGAGATTATAATGTCATCAAATAAATCATCTAGCAGAACCCATTCACTTACCCTTTTGTTCATCTCTTCAGTGAAGTTGGGTGAAAAGGGTTCAAAAGAGAACTGCACGATGCTGAAGGGAAACAGGGGGATTTCCACTCTAGCCTGCTCAAGAACCTGTAGAAAACAGCACAGCCTGGATGAGGCAAGAATCTAGTCTACTGTGGCTTGTGGAGGTGAGCCACAGTAATATAAACAATGGTTGTCTTTTTACCCATATTAAAAAGCAATATGAGGGTGACTTCAAGGTCTGGAAAAAAAATGGTGACACCACACAGCCTTGTAAAAAACCATCTAATCAGTAAAAAGAACAGAATCACATATGACCCAGATCTCTAGCATTACTAAGAAGCAGACTATTACAACCTTCAAATTACCTCTAAGTAAAAAAACAAGTTAAATTCCAACAGAGCTACCATCACCCCACACTGTTGCAAGCCTGTGAATAAAGAGGGAGAAGAGGTGCAATTGACTTTGAGGGGCAGGGAACCAAGGTGCACAGAAGGCTTGGATGAAACAAACAGAATCAGCCCCAGAAAAAAGTACGACTAAATGCCAAAACAATGAACACAGGTCACAACTTTGAAGGTTCAAGCCCCTGACTACAAGGAAGAGACTTGACAGCCTCAGAGAAACAGTGTTTCTGGGGAAAAATCAGATATATAGAGAAGAGGCAATACCCTATTGGAGCCACTGCAGTGAAAGGAAAAAAAAAAAAAAAGAAATAAAGATATCAGGACAGAAATTAAGGAAAAAATAGAAATAAAAGATAGGAAAAGATAAATACCAATCTCTCATCAAGAACATTATAAATTTACTCTTCCTAGTACATCTTTCTCAAAAAAAAAAATCAACACTTTAAAAAAAGAAAAGAGAGCCTGACATCAGTATAAGATAAGAGTACAAGGAAGCTTTAGGCCCTCAGTTTCCCACACATGCCACTTTAATACTATGTAAGCCAAAATATCTTTGTAAGAATATAAGAGACCAGTGGAGAACCACAGCACCCAGACACAACAACGACAAGGGATCCCAGCCAAAGGAAAAGGAAAATATGCAGTTTTGTATACCCATCTATCCCTGTACTATCTGACCTAGAAGAGCTCAATATGGAAGAAACTTCCCATACTGGGGATCTTCCCTCTGGACAGAAACAAGAGTGGACCATGCACTCAATGTCATAGTTAGACTGGGCATTGCCTGAGGGACTAGTTTCTGTCTCACTTGACTCAAACCACTGATAGGACTGGCAGCCTTGTTTGTAAGCCACTGAAAACAGATGCAATCACATCTTATGGAACTTGTAATCACTGCACATTAGAGCTGCAGTTCCAAAGGCAGATGTCAGGAGGAGCAACAAATTACAAGTTCTGAAAGGAAACAGGGACAAGCTGCTCGGGGAGTGTGAGAGAACTAAAAGCACCTGCACAAGCTCAGTGACAATACATCCTTAAAGCAGGTTTGAGAGGTCCTGGAACTTCACTCCGAGCTGATCAGTGAAAGCTTTCCTTTCCAAAATGCCAGGCCCTAACAATGGGAGAGGTAGCTCCCCTAAAGAAATACAGAGTGAACTAGAAAGAGAACAAAGATAAACAATTAATGGAATCAGGAACAAAATGAGAATTTTATTAAAGAGACAGCAACTGTATAAAAAAGAACTACATAAACTCTGGAGTTGAAAAATACATTAAGTGAATTGAAAAATTCACTAAAGGGTTTCAACATCAGACTTGATTAGGCAAACCTGAAAATATATCTTTGAAATCACTAAGTTAGAGCAAAAAGAATAAAGAAAAGCAAATAGCATCTAAGAGGCTTACAGGACATCATCTAGAGGACTAACATAAAAAAAAAAAAAAAAAAGGCATCCCAGAAGAAGAGAAAAAGGGATAGAGAGCTTATCTGAAGAAATAAAGGCTGAAAAACCCCATATCTGAGCAAAGGAAACAACATACAAATTCAATAAGCTCAAAGGACTCCAAGCAGGATATATCCAAAGAGATCAACACAAAGACATATTACAATCAAATTTGTTAAAAGACAAAATTAAAGAGAATCTTGAGATCAGCAAGAGAAAAGCAATTGATCACATACAAGGAAGCTTTCATAAGATTCTCAGTGGATTTCTTTATAGAAACCTTGCAAATCAGAAAAAAGTGAAAACTTCAAAAAGGTAAAAAACGAAAAAACCCCATCAATCAAGAAAAGTATCCAGCAAACTATGCTTAAAAAATGAAGGTTAAAAAAAAAAAACACTTGAGGAAGTTTATCATCACTACGCCGGCTCTTATGAGAAATGCTACAGGGGGGTCCTTTAAGATGAAAGGATACTAGACAACAACATGAAAGTATTCCACTTAAGGTAAATACATGAACACACATAAACATAATACACTTGGATTGATGTAATTTTGGTGCATAGATTCACTTTTAATTATCCAGAACTTAAACTGACAAAAACCTGGAAAAAATAACTACATGCCTATGTTAACTGTTGTTCTGATATGGAACAATGGACTGGTTCCAAATTGGGAAAGGAGTACATCAAGGCTGTATACTGTCGCCCTGTTTATTTACTTACATACAGAGTACATCACGCAAAATGCCAGGGTAGTTGAAGCTCAAGCTGGAATCAAGATTGCCAGGAGAAATATTAATAACCTAAGATAGCAGATGGCATGACCCTTATGGCAGGAAGCAAAGAGGGACCNTTTGTGTTTATAAACCTTTTCTGTGTTTCCTGTCTAAAGGAGATCATTTAACATTTGTTGAAGAGCTGGTTTGGTGGTGCTGAATTCTCTCAGCTTTTGATTGTCTGTAAAGCTTTTGATTTCTCCTTCATATTTGAATGAGATCATTGCTGGGTACAGTAATCTGGGTTGTAGATTTTTCTCTTTCATCACTTTAAGTATGTCCTATAATTTCCTTCTGGCCTGAAGAGTTTCTATTGAAAATTCAGCCGTTATCCTTATGGGAATCCCCTTGTGTGTTATTTGTTGTTTTTTCCTTCCTGCTTTTAATAATTGTTCTTTGTGTTTGATCTTCATTAACTTGATTAAAATGTGTCCTGGGGTGTTTCACCTTGGGTTTATCCTATTTGTGACTCTCTGGGTTTCTTGCACTTGGGTGGCTATTTTTTTCCTCATTTTAGGGAAGTTTTCAACTATTATCTCCTCAAGTATTTTCTCATGGCCTTTCTTTTTGTCTTCTTCTCCTGGGACTCCTATGATTCGAATGTTGGGGCATTTGACATTGTCCCAGAGGTCTCTGAGGTTGTCCTCATGTCTTTTAATTCTTTTTTCCTCTCTGCTTCATTTATTTCCACTACTCTATCTTCCACCTCACTTATTTCTGCCTCAGTTATTCTACTGTTGGTTACCTCCAAAGTGCTTTTGATCTCAGTTATTTCATTATTCATTATTGATTGACTCTGTTTTGTTTCTTCTAGGTCCTTGTTAAGCATTTCTTACATCTTCTCAATCCTTGTCTCCAGACTATTTATCTGTAACTCCATTTTGTTTTCAAGATTTTGGATCACATTTACTATCATTATTCTGAATTCTTTTTCAGTTAGACTCTCTGTCTCCTCCTCTTTTGTTTGATTGGTTGGCATTTTTTTGAATATTTCTCTGTCTTTTCATCTTGTTTAGATTTCTGTGTTTGGGGTGGTCTTTCTGTATGCTGGAAGTTTGTGGCTCCTCTTTATTGTGGAAGTTCCTCCTTGTGGGTGGGGTTGGACAAGTGGCTTGTCAAGGTTTCCTGGTTAGGGAAGCATCAGTGTTCTGTTGGGTGGAGCTGGATCTCTTCCCTCTGGAGTGCAATGAAGTGTCCAGTAGTGAGTTTTGAGCTGTCTATGGGTTTGTTGTGACTTTGGACAGCCTGTATATTAATGCTCAGGAGTATGTTCCTGTATTGCTGGAGAATTAGAGTGATATGTCTTGCTCTTGATTAATGTTCCCCGGAGTCAGGAGTTTTCTGGTGTTCTCAAGTTTTGGATTTAAGCTTCCTGCCTCTGGTTTTCAGTCTTATTCTTAGAATATCCTCAAGACTTCTCCATTCATACTGCATCAATGATAAAACATATAGGTTAATGGTGAAAAGATTCTCCACAGTGAAAGCCACCTAGAGAGATTCACAGAGTTACATGGAGAAGAAAAAAGGGAGGATGAGACAGAGGTGACCAGGAGGAGATGAAGGGGAGTCAAAAGGAGAGACAGATCTAGCTAGTTATCAGTTCCCTAAGTGTTCTCCACAGCCCAGAATATCCAAAGAAATTCACAGCATTGGATAGAGAAAAGAAGTGGGAGGGAGGAGATTGAGGTGACCTGGCAGAGGAAAAGGAGGGTCAAAAGGGGGAGAGGGCAATCAAGCCAGTAATCACACTCTTAAGTAAAAATGGGTACTGAAGATTGGATTCTTAAAGGTACAAAATTGATAACAAATACCAAAAAACAAAGATGAACAATCTAAAGCAAAGGTCAGATTATCAAAAATACAATATTTTTTAAAAATCACAAAAATTATTTTAAAAATATATGAAATTTGCTTTAAAAATAGGGTCTTTTTTTGCAAGGTAATGGTTATAAAAGTGAAAATTAAAGGCATAATAAAGGGCTTAAAATAAAAAAAATAAAAATGATAATACTAAAATATATCTAGGAATTTCTCTGGAGCTGTTGCAGGCAGTGTGGGGGCAGTTCAGTTTCAGAGAGTTCCTTGTTCCAGCTTATACATCTTCTCGAGGTCTATAGGCCCCTTCCAATGTAGTCGGTACTAACTACAGTGCTTTAATCTGTTGCAACTGTCACTTCCAAAGTGATTCCCTCTGTTTATTTTGACTTCTTCTGTTTGCAAGTCTCTTCAGTGTCTAATTTCCGCCCTGACACAAGGGGGAGGAGGTGGTCACTTATTTAGGCTCATTTGTTCAGTTGTGCTGAACAAGGGAGGAACACTTTAAACAAATATCACTGGCATGTGTGGGGAGTGCTCGTAGTGTCTGGGCCACATTGGGTTTGCCCCTACTCACAGAGTGTGTGCTTTCCTGGTCTACACTGCTCAAGCTCCAGGTCACTCTGCAGGGGAGCTGTCTAAAGCAGGCCCTGAGTTGTATGCACTTCCCAGGTCTAAGCTGCTCAGGTTCAGGTTCTCGGGTACTCCACAAAGGCACAGACACGGTTGGGCCTGCGTTTTGTGCCCTTCCCAGGTCTGAGCAGCTCAGACAACCAGGTGCTTGGTGAACTCACTCTCCTCAGGTGTGGCAGTGCATCTTATCACCTTCCCGATCCCAGACGCTCGGTTTCCTGGGTGCAAGGTGGGAGTGCCCTTTCAGGTGTGCCATGTGTCTCCTCTGGGGAACTGATCTCTGGCTGCGACCCTCCTAGTGGATGTCAACCAGCCAGGATCCCAGAAAGACTCAGCAACTGGGAGCCAGCTCGCAGTTTGGTAGAGGATGCCATCTCTGGGGCCGAGACTGCCCCTCACTGGCTCTGGCTGGTGCCCACCTGCCTCTTGCCTCTGGTGGGGGATGGGTCGGTCCACAGCCAGCAGGCTCTCCTCTGGTATTCACTGAGTCCTTCATTCTGTGAGCAGGCCCAGCAGTGCCTTAGGTTAGAACTTTTTGCAGGAAAGTTCTCTCTCTCTCTCTTTCTTTCTTTTTTTTTTCTTTTTTCTTTTTTCTCTCTCTGGCTATCCCACAGTTTGGGTTGTTGTCTCATGTTAGCTCCCTCAGATTCCCCTCAGGGCATTCAAGCTTGGTCCTTACCCTAAACAATGCAGCCGGTGCCTCCCTGTTCAGCCCCTGCTTGCTGGTGGCGGACGTGAGTGTCTGGGCTACTTCTCTGCTGGTAGTTTTGGTTAGTCGTGTAATCTGTGGATTTTATTTATTTTTTCCCCCTGGTTATGTTGACCTCTGAGATTCCAAAAGTCCCCACAGCCCCGCTGATGAAAGAGTTTCCTGGTGTTTGGAAACTTCTCCTTCATGATGCCTTCCCCAAGATGGGTCTCTGTCCCTAAATCTTTTGTCTCTCTTTTTATCTTTTATATTTTGTCCTATCTCCTTTCAAAGACAGTGGGCTGCCTTTCTGGGTACCTGGTGTCCTCTGCCAGTGTTCATAAATTGTTTTGTGGAACTTTCTCAGTGTTCAAATGATCTTTTGATGAATTTGTGGGGGAGAAAGTGGTCTCCCTGTCCTATTCCTCTGCTATCTTTGGTCTAAAGAGCCTCTTAATGAAGATGAAAAAGAGAGTGAAAAGGTTGGCTTAAAACTCAACATCCAAAAAACAAAGATCAAGGCATCTTGTCCAATCACTTCATAGCAAATAGATGAGGAAATAATAGAAACAGTGACAGACATTATTTTCTTGGGCTCCACAGTCACAGTGGATGGTGATTGAAGCCATGAAATTAAAAGACACTTCTTTCTCTTTGGAAGAAAAGCTATGACAAACCTAGACAACCTAGTGAAAAGCAGAGATATCACTTTGCAAACAAAGCCCTGATTAGTTAAAGTTATGACTTTTCCATTAATCATGTATGGATGTGAGAGTTGGACCGTAAAGAAGGCTGAGTACAGGAGAACTGATGCTCTCGAACTGTGATGCTGGAGAAGAGTCTTGAGAGTCCCTTGGATAGCAAGGGGTTCAAACCAATCAATTCTAATGGAAATCAGTCCTGACTGTTCATTGGAAGGACTGATGCTGAAGCTGAAGCTACAATCCTTCAGCCACCTGATGCAAAGAACCAACTCACTGGAAACGACTGTGATGCTGGGAAAAATTGAGGTCAAGAGAAGGGGGTGACCGATAATGAAACGGTTGGATGGCACTAACAACTCAATGGAAATGAGTTTGAGCAAACTCAGAGAGATATTGAAGGACAGGGAAGCCTGGCATGCTCCAGACCATGGGATCACAAAGAGTTGGACACAGGTGAGTGACTAAACAACAACAAGAGTAGAGAAATTAATAAAAACAGGAAATGTAAATAGGAGATGGGAAGAGGAGGTAATGAGGACTTAATACTTTACAAAAATGGAGTATTAGTGTGGGATGATGAAAAATGCTGGAGAGAGCAGTGATGGTTGTACAACTCAACTATGTGACTGTAATTAATACCACTAAATTGTTAACAAAATGATTAAAATGGAAATTTTTGTTTTATATATTTTGTCACAAATAAAAGCTAAAATTATCTCAAAATAAAAATTATTTAAAAGTGGGATAAGTGGAAGACTTTAGAAAGAACCAGAAACAATTAGTTTAAGCACTAAAAAATTGCTTACAGTTTTATAAGAGGACAAACTTCATCTGTGAAGGCTATTTCTGAGACCCTTCACAGCCTTCAATTGTGAGGATGACAAAGGGAAAAAGCCACAGAATTTCACTGGGAAACATGTGTAATTACCTAAATACTCTGTAAAATTCAAGATTGGTTGGTTATAGTGGAGCTTGTCACTACATGATTGCTGAACCCCCAAGTCCATTATGACTTTTAAAATTTATTTCATTGCTGTACAGTTGATTTAAAATGTTGTGCTAAATTCTGCTGTACAGACAAGTGACATACATATACTTATTTAGTTCAGTCGCTCAGTCGTGTCCGACTCTGCGACCCCATGAATCGCAGCACGCCAGGCTTCCCTGTCCATCACCAACTTCCGGAGTTCACTCAGACTCACGCCCATCGAGTCAGTGATGCCATCCAGTCATCTCATCCTCTGTCGTCCCCTTCTCCTGTATATATACATATATATGTATATGTATACGTATGTATATATACACACATATAATTGCTGTTGTTCAGCCATTCAGTCATGTCCTACTCTGATACACTCTCCCAGACTTTGCTGAAATTTATTCCATGAATTCCTAATGCCATCCAATCAGAGGCACTTTATTATGCCTACTAAATAGAGGCTTTTTGCTACCCTGTCTAGGTTTGTCATGGATTTTCTTCCAAGAAAAAGCTATCTTAATTTCATGGCTACAGTCACCATCAACAGCGATTTTGGAGCCCAAGGAGGTAAAAGTCTGTCACTGTTTCCGTTGTTTCCCCATCTATTTGACATGAAGTGATGGGACTAGATGCCATGATCTTCATTTTTTGAATGTTGAGATTTAAGCAAGCTTTTTCACTTTCCTCTTTCACCTTCACCAACAGGCTTTTTAGTTCCTCTTCACGTTCTGCCATTAGGGTGGGGTCATCTGCATATCTGAGGCTATTGATCTTTCTCCCATCAATCTTGATTACAGCTTGAACTTCATCCAACCCAGCATTTTGCAAAATGCTATAGGAGTTAAATAAGCAGGATGAAAACATACAGCCTTGAGGCACTTCTTTCCTAATTTTGAAATAGGTCAGACTTCCATGTCTGGTTCTAACTGTTGCTTCTTGACCTGCATAAAGGATTCTCAGGAGGCAGGTAAGGTGGTCTAGTATTCCCATCTTTTTAAGAATTTTGCACAGTTGATTGTGATCTACACGATTAAAGGGTTCAGCCTAGTCAATGAGACAGAATTAGATGTTTTTCTTCAATTCCTTTGCTTTCTTTATGATTCAATGAATGTTGGCAATTTGATCACTGGTTGCTTTGCCTTCGCTATATGCAGTTTTCACATCTAGAAGTTCTTTGTTTACATACTGTTGAAGCCTAGCTTGAAGAAGTTTGAGAATTACCTTGGTAAAGTATGTGAAATGAGCACAACTACTTTGAACATTTTGGCATTGTCCTTCTTTGGGATTGGGATGAAAACTGACCTTTTCCATTCCTGTGGCCACTGCTGAGTTTTCCAAATTTGCTGGCATATTAGGGCAGCACGTTAACAGCATTATCTTTGAGGATCTGAAATATCTCAGCTGGAATTCCATCACCTCCACTAGCTTTGTTTGTAGTAATGCTTCCTAAAGCCCACTTGCTTCACACACCAGGATGTGTGGTGCTAGGTGAGTGATCACACTATCATGGCTATCTGGGTCATTAAGATCTCTTTTGTACAGCTCTTCTATGTTTTCTTGCCACCTCTTCTTAATACTTTCTGCTTCTGTTAGGTCCATACTCTTTATTGTGCCCATCTTTGCATGAAATGTTTCTTTGGTATCTCTAATTTTCTTGAAGAGATCTCTGATCTTTCTCATTCTCTTGTTTTCCTCTATTTCTCTGCATTGTTCACTTAGGAATGAATTCTTATCTCTCCTTCCTGTTCTTTGGAACTCTGCATTCAAATGGGTATATCTTTCCTTTTGTCTTTTGCCTTTTGCTTCTTTTCTTTACTCAGCCACTTGTAGCACTTATTCAAACAACCATTTTTCCTTTTTACATTTTCTTTTCTTGGGGATGGTGCTGATCACAGCCTCCTATACAATGTCATGAACTTCTGTCCATAATTCTTCAGGCACTCTATCTATCAGGTCTAATCCCTTGAATCTATTTGTCACTTTCACTGTACAATCATACGGGATTTTATTTAGGTCATACCTGCAGATGGTGATTGCAGCCATGAAATTAAAAGACACTTATTCCTCGGAAGGAAAGTTATGACCAACCTAGACAGCATATTAAAAAGCAGAGACATTACTTTGCCACAGAAGTCCGTCTAGTCAAAGCTACATTCCCTCCCCCGCCCCGCAGTGGTCATGTATGGATGTGAGAGTTGGACTATAAGGAAAGCTGAACGCCAAAGAATTGATGCTTTTGAACTGTGGTGTTGAAGAAGAGTCTTGAGAGTCCCTTGGACTGTGAGGAGATCCAACCAGTCCATTCTGAAGGAGATCAGTCTTGGGTGTTCTTTGGAAGGAATGATGCTAAAGCTGAAACTTCAGTACTTTGGCCACCTCATGTGAAGAGTTGACTCATTGGAAAAGATTCTGATGCTGGGAGGGGTTGGGGACAGGAGAAGAAGGGGACAACCGAGGATGAGATGGCTGGATGGCATCACTGACTCGATGGACATGAGTTTGGGTGGACTCCAGGAGATGGTGATGGACAGGGAGGCCTGGCGTGCTGTGATTCATGGTATCACAAAGAGTCGGACATGACTGAGTGACTGAACTGAACTGAACTGAATAGTCTTTCCCCACTTTTGTCAGTTTAAGTCTGAATTTGATAATAAGGAGTTCATGATCTGAGCCACAGTCAACTCCTAGTCTTGTTTTGCTGACTGTATAGAGCTCCTCTATTTTTGGCTGCAAAGAATATAATCAATCTGATTTCAGTGTTGACCATCTGGTGATGTCCATGTATACAGTCTTCTCAAGTTTTGTGGGAAGACGGTGTTTTTTTTTTTTTTTTTTTTTTATG
>SJYA01002911.1:135539-192091 GCA_006410615.1 Neotragus moschatus | reverse complement strand
GTTTTTTTTTTTTTTTTTTTTTTAATGACCAGTGTGTTCTCTTGGCAAAATTCTGTTAGCCTTGCTCTGCTTCATTCTGTACTCCAGGGACAAAGTTGCCTATTGCTCCAGATATCTTTTTACTTCCTACTTTGCATTCCAGTCCTCTATGATGGAAAGGACATCTTTTTTGGGGTGTTAGTTCTAGTTTTGTCAGTCTTCATAGAGCTGTTCAATTTCAACTTCTTCAGCATTACTGGTTGGAGCATAGACTTGGATTACTGTGATACTGAATTGTTTGCCTTGGAAACAGAGATCATTCTGTCATTTTTGAGATCACACTCAAGTACTGCATTTTGGGCTATCCATTTCTTCTACAGGCTTCTTGCCTGTAGTAGTAGATATAATGGTCATCTGAGTTAAATTCACCCATTCCAGTCCATTTTAGTTCACTGATTCCTAAAATGTTGATGTTCACACTTGCCATCTCCTCTTTGACCACTTCTAATTTACCTTGATTCATGGACCTAACATTCCAGGTTTCTATGCAATTGTTCTTTACAGCATCAGACTTTACTTCCATCCCCAGTCACATCCACAAGTGGGCATTGTTTTCACTTTTGCTCCATCTTTTCATTCTTTCTGGAGTTATTTTTCCACTCTTCTTCTCCACTGGAGATATTTCTCCAGTAGCATATTGGGCACCTACCGACCTGGGGAGTTTACCTTTCAGTGCCATATCTTTGTCATATCTTTCAGGGTCATGCCTTTTCCTACTGTTCACGGGGTTATCAAGGCAACAATACTGAAGTGGTTGCCATTCCTTTCTCTAGTGGACACATTTTGTCAGAACTTTCCACCATGACCTGTCTGTCTTGGGTGGCCCTACATGGCATGGCTAAGAGTTTCATTCAGTTAGACAAGGCTATAGTCCATGTGATCAGTTTGATTAGTTTTCTATGATTCTGTTTTTAATTCTATTTGCACTCTGAAGGATAAGAATAAGAGGCTTATGGAAGCTTCATGATGAGAGAAATTGACTGTGCGGGAAACTAGGTCTTGTTCTGGTGCTCAGTAAAACTTTAATCCAATTGTCTACTTATGTGTGGGGCTGTGTTCCCTCCCTTTTAGTTGTTTGACCAAAAGCAACCAAGTCCTGGAGTCTATAGGCTTCTATAGTAGCCATAACATAAGCAGAAGATATTAAGACATGGCAAGAATACACAGAAGAACTATACAAAAGAGTTCTTCATCACCTAGATAGCCATGGTGTGATCACTCACTTAAGAGCAGAAATCAAGTGGGCTTTAAGAAGCATCACAGGAACAAAGCTAGTGGAGGTGACTGAATTCCAGTTGAGCTATTTCAAATCCTAAAAGATGATGCTGTGAAAGTGCCACACTCGATATACCAGCAAATTTGGAAAACTCAGCAGAAGTTACAAGACTGGACAAGGTCAGTTTTCATTCCAATACCAAAGAAAGGCAATGCCAAAGAATGTTCAAAGTACTGTACTGCTGCTGCTGCTGCTGCTAAGTTACTTCAGTCATGTCCGACTCAGAGCGAACCCATAGAGGGCAGCCCGCCATGCGGCCCCATCCCTGGGATTCTCCAGGAAAGAACACCGGAGTGAATTGCCCTTTCCTTCTCCAATGCATGAAAGTGAAAAGCGAAAGTAAAGTTGCTCAGTCGTATCCAACCCGCAGCGACCCCATGGATTGCAGCCTTCCAGGATCCTCTGTCCATGGGATTTTCCAGGCAAGAGTACTGGAGTGGGGTGTCATTGCCTTCTCTGAAGTACTGTACAGTTGCACTCATTTCACAAACTAGTAAAATAATGCTAAGAATTATCCAAGCTAGGCTTGGACGTGTGTATCAATAGTAAATGTACCAAGAACTCCCAGATGTTCAAGTTGGATTTAGAAAAGTTAGAGGAAATAGGGATCAAATTGCCAACATCCACTGAATCATAGAAAAAGCAAGATAATTCCAGAAAAACATCTACTTCTGCTTCATTGACTACACTAAAGCCTTTGACTGTATGGATCACAACAAACCATGGAAACTTCTTAAAAAGATGGTATTGCCAGACCACCTTATCTGCCTCCTAAGAAATCTGTATGCAGGTCAAGAAGCAACAATTAAAGAAGACATACAGATGGCTAACAAACACATAAAAAGATGCTCAACATCACTCATTATCAGAGAAGTGCAAATCAAAACCACAATGAGGTACCATTTCACGTCAGTCAGAATGGTGGCTATCAAAAAATCTACAAGCAATACATGCTGGAGAGGGTGTGGAGAAAAGGGAACCCTTTTACACTGCTGGTGGGAATGCAAACTAGTACAGCCTAGTGGAGAACAGTGGAGGAGATTCCTTAAAAAAACTGTAAATAGAACTGCCATATGACCCAGCAATTCCACTGCTGGGCATGCACACAGAGGAAAACAGAATTGAAAGAGACACGTGTACTCCAATGCTCATCATGACACTATTTATAATAGCCAGAACATGGAAGCAACTGAGATGTCCATCAGCAGACGAATGGATAAGAAAGCTGTGGTACATATGCACAATGGAGTATTAGCCATTAAAAAGAATACATCTGAATCAGTTCTAATGAGGTGGATGAAACTAGAGCCTATTATACGAGTGAAATAAGCCAGAAAGAAAAATACCAATACAGTATACTAAGGCATATATATGGAATTTAGAAAGATGATAATGATAACCCTGAATGCGAGACAGCAAAAGAGACACAGATGTCTAGAACAGTCTTTTGGACACTGTTGGAGAGGGCGAGGGTGCAATGACTTGGGAGAATGGCATTGAGACATGTATAATATCATAAGTGAAACGAAATGCCAGTCCAGGTTCGATGCATGATACAGGATACTCGAGGCTGGTGCACTGGGAAGACCCAGAGGGATTGTATGGGAAAGGAGGTTCAGGATGGGGAACACGTGTGCACCCATGGTGGCACCCGTGTTGATGTATGGCAAAACCAATACAATATTATAAAGTAATTAGCCTTCATTTAAAATAAATAAATTTATATTTTAAAAAATCTTTATTAATCTTAAGGGAGGAAAGGGTAAGGTGTATGGAAAGAGTAACATGGAAACTTACATTACCATATGTAAAATAGATAGCCAATGAGAATTTGTTGTATGGCTCAGGAAACTCAAGCAGGGGCTCTATGTCAACCTAGAGGGATGAGATGGGGAGGGAGATGGGAGGGAGGTTCAAAAGGGAGGGGATATGTGTATACTTCTGGCTGATTCATGTTGAGATTTGACAGAAAACAACAAAATTCTGTAAAGCAATTATCCTTCAATTAAAAAAAAATTTTTAAAAAAAGAAGCAACGATTAGAGCATGGAAAAATGGACTGGTTCAAAATTAGGAAAGGAGTATGTCAAGGCTGTATATTGTCACCTTGCTTATTTAACTTCTATGCAGAGTTCAGTTCAGTTCAGTTGCTCAATCGTGTCTGACTTTTTGTGACCCCATGAATCACAGCACGCCAGGCCTCCCTCTCCATCACCAACTCCCAGAGTCCACTCAAACTCATATCCATAGAGTCGGTGATGCCATCCAATCATCTCATCCTGTCACCCCCTTTTCTTCCTGCCCCCAATCCCTCCCAGCATCTGAGTCTTTTCCAGTGAATCAACTCTTCACATGAGGTGGCTAAATTATTGGAGTTTCAGCCTCAGCATCAGTCCTTCCAATGAACACCCAGGACTGATCTCCTTTAGAATGGACTGGTTGGATCTCCTTGCAGTCCAAGGGACTCTCAAGAGTCTTCTCCAACACCACAGTTCAAAAGCATCAATTCTTTGGCGCCCAGCTTTCTTCATAGTCCAACTCTCATATCCATATATGACCACTGGAAAAACCATATCCCTGACTAGACCTCACATGAAATCCTGGGCTGGAAACACAAGCTGGAATCAAGATTCCTGGGAGAAGTATCAATAACCTCAGATATACAGATGACACCAACCTTATGGCAGAAAGTGAAGAGGAACTAAAAAGCCTCTTGATGAAAGTGAAAGAGGAGAGTGGAAAAACTGTCTTAAAAACTCAACATTAAAAAAAACTAAGATCATGACATCCAGTCCCATCACTTCACATCAAATAGATGGGGAAACAATGGAATCATTGACAAACTTTATTTTCTTGGGCTCCAACATCACTGCAGATGGTGACTGCAGCCATGAAATTAAAAGACATTTGCTCCTTTGAAGAAAAGCTGTGACAAATCTAGGTAGTATATTAAAAAGCAGAGACATTATTTTGCCAACAAAGGTCAGGATAATGAAAGCTGTGGTTTTCCAGTAGCCTATATATGGATGTAAGAGTTGGACCATAAAGAAGGTTGAGTGCTGAAGAACTGATGCTTTAGAACTGTGGTGGTTAAGACTNTTGAAGAAAAGCTGTGACAAATCTAGGTAGTATATTAAAAAGCAGAGACATTATTTTGCCAACAAAGGTCAGGATAATGAAAGCTGTGGTTTTCCAGTAGCCTATATATGGATGTAAGAGTTGGACCATAAAGAAGGTTGAGTGCTGAAGAACTGATGCTTTAGAACTGTGGTGGTTAAGACTCTTGAGATTCCCTAGGACTACAAGGAGATCAAATCAGTCATTCCTAAAGGAAATGAATCCTGAATATTAATTGGAAGGACTTATACTGAAGCTTAAGCTCCAATACTTTGACCACATGATGCAAAGAACTGACTCATTACTAAAGTCCCTGGTGCTGGGAGATTAGAGGCAGGAGGAAAAGGGGATGAAAAAGGATGAGTTTGCTGTATGGCACCATGGACTCAATGGACATGAACTTGAGCAAGCTCTGGGAGATAGTGAAGGACAGAAAGCCTGGCATGCTGCAGTCAATTGGGTCCCAGAGTCAGACACAACTGAGTGACTGAATAGAAACAGTTTGTGATCTCAAAGAAGGCTTATGCTGCAGCTCACAGGAGTGTTTCTATCAGTGTCCCTGTGCCTGTGGCAGGCCCCTGCTGGCCCACATCTCTGCAGGAGACTTTCAAACACACACAGGCAAGTCTGACTCAGTCTCCTATGAGATCACTGCTCCTCTCTCTTGGGTCCTGGTGTGCACAAGATTTTGTTTGTTCCATCCAAGAGTCTCTGTTTCCCCTAGCCCTATGGAAACTCTCTAATCAAATTTGTCTGACCTCAGAGTCAGATTCCCTGGGGATTCCATTCCCTTGGCTGAAACCCCACGGTGGGGAGCCTGATGTGGGGCCTAGAGCCTTCATAGCAGTGTGAGAACTTCTCTGGTATTATTGCTCTCCAGTTTGTGAATCACTTACCTGGCAGGCATAGGATTTGATTTTATTGTAATTTTATTGTAATTGTTCCCTTATTCAGCTATAAATTGACACTTACCAAGAGTATTGCCTTTTCATACTGTTCTGTTACTGACCTAACAGAAGCAGAAGATATTAAGAAGAGTTGGCAAGAATACACAGAGGAACTGTACAAAAAAGATNTAGTTCTAGAAGGTCTTATAGGTCTTCATAGAACCATTCAACTTCAGCTTCTTCAGCATTACTGGTCGGGGCTATACTTGGGATTACTGTGATATTGAATGGTTTGCCTTGGAAATGAACTGAGATCATTCTGTCATTTTTCAAATTGTATCCAAGTACTGCATTTCAGACTCTTTTGTTGACTATGATGGCTACTCCATTTTTTCTCATGGATTCTTGCCCACAGTAGTAGATATAATGGTCATCTGAGTTAAATTCACCCATTCCAGTCCATTTTAGTTCACTGATTCCTAAAATGTAGAAGTTCATTCACTCGTGCCATCTCCTATTTGACCACTTCCAATTTGCCTTGATTCATGGACCTAACATTCCAGGTTTCAATGTGATACTGCTCTTGATAGCATCAGACTTTACTTCCATCACCAGTCACAGTCAAAATCACTGCAGATGGTGACTGCAGCCATGAAATTAAAAGATATTTGCTCCTTGGAAAAGTTATGACCAACCAAGACAGCGTATTAACAAGCACAGACATTACTTTGCCAACAAAGGTCCATCTAGTCAAGGCTATGGTTTTTCCAGTAGTCATGTATGGATGTGAGAGTTGGACTATAAAGAAAGCTGAGCACTGAAGAATTGATAATTTTGAACTGTGGTGTTGAAGAAGACTCTTGAGAGTCCCTTGGACTGCAAGGAGTTCCAACCAGTCCATCCTAAAGGAAATCAGTCCTGTATATTCATTGGAAGGAGTAATGCTGAAGCTGAAACTGCAATACTTTGGCCACATGCTGCAAAGAACTGACTCATTTGAGAAGACCCGGATGCTTGGAAACATTGAAGGCAGGAGGTGAAGGGGACGACAGAGGATGAGATGGNCCAACCAGTCCATCCTAAAGGAAATCAGTCCTGTATATTCATTGGAAAGAGTAATGCTGAAGCTGAAACTGCAATACTTTGGCCACATGCTGCAAAGAACTGACTCATTTGAGAAGACCCGGATGCTTGGAAACATTGAAGGCAGGAGGTGAAGGGGACGACAGAGGATGAGATGGTTGGGTGCCATCACCGACTCAATGGACATGAATTTGAGTAAACTCCAGGAACTGGTGATGGACAGGGAGTTCTGGTGTGCTGCAGTCCATGGGATCACAAAGAGTTGGACATACTGAACGACTGAACTGAACTATTAGCACATATCATCACATTCAATAACAAAGCATCAGTTATACAGATAACCATAATTTATTTAACTAGTCTTGTAGAATATCTGAAGATTTGGGGGCTATTTTTAAACCACACTAAATGAACATCATTATACATGTGTTTATACGTAGTAGGATATTATCAATATAGGAATGTTATGTTTCAAAGTTTTGGGTAACTTTTCTGCCTCTTCTATCCAGTTCTATCCATCAACCTTCAGCTACAAATGCAACTCCTTTTTGTATTCCCAAAGTTTTTTCATTTCTGAGTCATACTTCTCTCTGAAGTTAGGATCTCAGAATTCCTAATAATGTTTACAAACTAAGACAGGGGAAGAGCAGAGAGGCCAAACTTTTGCAGTATGCTTTAAATAAGACACAGTATGCTAACTTATACACAATCTATCAGGATAATATTATAATATTCAAACAAACTTACCCCAAAATAGCTTTGGCTAAGAACTTGAGCTTAAATCTTCTGCCCTGCTCTCTGACATAAAGCAATGATGTATCAATAACATATGGATGTATCATCTGAGGAGGAAAGAGAATAGAATGAGTAGCATCCTATGCTAAAGGAAAAAATAAGTGGACTGGGGAACAGAAGGCTTTAGATCTAAGATGGATAAAACAGGCTCATATGCTAGAAAAACTAAGTCCTAAATCAGATACTCACTTTCAGTGCTCTGAGATCTAAATCTAAGGAGTGACCCACTAACACAGCATCAGGAGGAAGAAGGATCTTCAACTGTCTCTGTACATCTTTGAGTTTGGTTGTCACTCGTTTAAGAATCTTCTTTGTGATTCCTGAGAAACTTTCAACAACAACAACAACAAAAAAAAAAAAACAGAGAAATGGAAAAACCAGGATATTACTAAGTTTTCCTCCCTGGAAAGCCACTTCAAAAAGAATATTTTAAAAAATTGATATAACATTATTAAATGCTTAGTGTAATATGGTTGAAAATAAACAAAGAAGAGATTAAAAAATGCCTATAATCCCACTACCCAGAGATCACTTTTTACAATTTAATAAATACCCTTTCATATTTTTTGATACATATATGTTCATGTATGTTTCATTTTTATAAAAATGCAATGGCTAATAAGCACATGAAAATGTGCTCAACATGGCTCATTATTTGAGAAATGCACCTATCAGAATGGCCATCATCCAAAAATCTACAAACAATAAATCCTGGAGAGAGTATGGAGAAAACGAACACTTTTGTACTGTTGGTAGGAATATAAATTGATACAGCCACTATGGAAGACAGTATGGAGATTCCTTTAAAAACGGGATAAAACTACCATAGGACTCAACAATCCCATTACTAGGCATATAACCCTAAGAAAACCATAACTGAAAAAGACACATGTACCCCAAATGTTCATTGCAGCACTATTTATGATAGGACATGGAAGCAACTTAAGATGTTCATGGACAAATGGATAAAGAAGGTGTGGTACATACATAGAATGGAATATTATTCACCCATAAAAGTGAATGCATTTGAGTCAGTTCTAATGAGGTGGATGTACATACAGTCTATTATACAGAGTGAAGTAAGTCAGAAAGAGATAAACAAATATCATAGATTAATTCATATATATAGAATCTAGAAGTATGGTACTGATGAACTTATTTGCAGGGCAGCAATGGAGANCATATATGTTCATGTATGTTTCATTTTTATAAAAATGCAATGGCTAATAAGCACATGAAAATGTGCTCAACATGGCTCATTATTTGAGAAATGCACCTATCAGAATGGCCATCATCCAAAAATCTACAAACAATAAATCCTGGAGAGAGTATGGAGAAAACGAACACTTTTGTACTGTTGGTAGGAATATAAATTGATACAGCCACTATGGAAGACAGTATGGAGATTCCTTTAAAAACGGGATAAAACTACCATAGGACTCAACAATCCCATTACTAGGCATATAACCCTAAGAAAACCATAACTGAAAAAGACACATGTACCCCAAATGTTCATTGCAGCACTATTTATGATAGGACATGGAAGCAACTTAAGATGTTCATGGACAAATGGATAAAGAAGGTGTGGTACATACATAGAATGGAATATTATTCACCCATAAAAGTGAATGCATTTGAGTCAGTTCTAATGAGGTGGATGTACATACAGTCTATTATACAGAGTGAAGTAAGTCAGAAAGAGATAAACAAATATCATAGATTAATTCATATATATAGAATCTAGAAGTATGGTACTGATGAACTTATTTGCAGGGCAGCAATGGAGACACAGACATAAAGAACAGACTTGTGGACATGGCGAAAAGGAGAGGGTGGGCTGAATAGAGAGTAGCATGGAAACATATATATTAGCAT
Source organism: Neotragus moschatus (assembly GCA_006410615.1). Classification (NCBI taxonomy): domain Eukaryota; kingdom Metazoa; phylum Chordata; class Mammalia; order Artiodactyla; family Bovidae; genus Neotragus; species Neotragus moschatus. The sequence continues at coordinate 183,020 of SJYA01002911.1, read as the reverse complement.
ATGTAAAATAAATAGCTGATGGGAATCTGCTGTATAATACAGGGAGTGCAAATCCAGTGCTCTATGACTACCAAGTAGGATGGGATGGGGTAGAATGTGGGAAAGAGATTCACGAGGAAGGGGACATATGTGTGCCTATGGCTGACTCATGTTGATGTATGGCAGAAACCAACACAATATTGTAAAGCAATTGTCCTCCAATTAAAAATAAATAAATTTAAATTAAAAAAATGAAAAAAATACATACAAATTGTAAAATGTTATCATGGGACTACCCTGGTGGTTCAGAGGTTAAGATTCCCTGCTTTCATTGCAGTGGGCCAGATTTGATCCCTGATTGGAGAACTAAGATCCCACAAGCTATGTGGCAATCATAATGCATATTACTATGTAATATAAATATAAAATTTTCTAAATGTCATGAACAAGTTTTCATATCAATAAATCTATTCTAGCACATCCTTTTAAATGGTTAGAGTACTCTATTAAGTAGATATAACATTTTAACCAACCCCCCATTTTCACTTTAACCAACCCCCTACATTCATATTCCTGTATTTTTGCAACACTATGACAAACATGCTTATACATACAGTTTTGTTACATATGACTGTTCCCCAACAATATCGTGTAATTGTCTTATCTAATAGGACAGTCTTTATCATTATCATGGCCTCTCTGTGCCTAAGTAAGCATGAACTGATAGATGTAACTACAATGGGCAACAACAGTAATATTTCCAGGCTTTCCTTTGCCTAATCACAGTACTGTGTACATTCTGAAATTGCATGCTAATCTTTGGAATGATAAAAAAAATGTTTTAACTTCAAATTTCTGCTGTGGAAAAACTAAGTTTCATTTTGGTTTCTGGGGCCAAGGGAGATTAAGGTCTAAGATCATTTGACAACCAAAAGATGATTTATAGATTTTTCAGATGGGGTCTTATCAGAGAGCAAAGATATTTGACAGTTGCTACAACTTTCAGATTCTATGACAAGGAAGATAATATTCTGGCGACTTAAAGTCATAGGAAAATTAGAGCGCAAGAAGGATAAGAGCATTATATACGAACATTGTACAATTTCAGTATTAAAATTTACAGTTGTGGTACCCCAGCCTTTTCTTTGATAGTAAGTAGATTATATTTAACTAAACAGAAGCTACAGGCTATTCCTGCTAAGTCTCATTCCACTCTAGTCTGACATCTATCGAGAGCTGGAGGCAGGGTTAAAAATACCTGGTGAGGTAGTCCACAATCTTGTTGTCAGGTTTAACAAGTTCATCCATAACACAGCCGCCTCCTTCAGCAACCAGTGAGATACGTGTTAGTTCTCTTCCCTTGGATGTAAGGCACTGAAAAATTAGGACGTAGTTAGGCTGCTAAACTGTGGAAGCTCTTGCTTTCTCTCATTATTTAAGACTATATCAGCTGTCATCTATTCTAATCTACTGGGGTCCCTGAGACAACAGTACAGCTGTTTGCTGACTAGAAGATCCAATATGAATGAAATTAAAGCTAGGCAGGCTGCTGAACATTATTATAGTTAAAGGTAACCAACACAGTACAATTTCTCTGGGAAGAATGTGCTTAAAGAGGGACAGAAACAATAACATCAATTATAATTTACCACTTACTGTGTACTACAACCCAGTATCATGCTAAGTATCACTACAAAGTAAGTTTTATTAGCATGTACTATTATCTAATGCAATACTAGGTATTTTATATACCATCTCATAATAACCCCATGAAAAGCCTCTAACATCCTCACTTCACAGAGGGAGAATTAGGGAATTACTTTGTTCAAGGAGACAGGCAAGGCCAGCAAACACACCCTGATATGACTCCAAATCCTTAGATCTTATCCACTGTTAAGAGTTGAGAAACTATTACTTGAGCACTAAGTGAGAGGGAATACACAGCGTTTGAAAGGAGGTTTAGACAAAGTAAAACACAAAGGAAGCTTAAGCAGGGAAATCTTTCTTCTAATCTTAAATGTGTAAAACCAAGTCAAACCAATGGTAATTGAGGTAAGTCTTCAAGGCAACAATGACAAAAAACCTGTGCAAAAGACAGAAGCAGACTTCAACTGGTAGTCCAGTGATTAAGAATTTGCCTGCCAATGCAGGGGACATGGGTTTGGTCCCTGGTCTGGGAAGATTCCACATGTTGCTACGGAGTTACTAAACCCAAGAACTCCAATTGCTGAAGCTCATGTGCCCTAAAGTCTATGTTCTGCAGCAAGATAAGCCACCACAAGAAGCCCTTGCACTGCAACTACAGAGTAGTCTCTGCTCGCTGCAACTAGAGAAAGCCTGCACACACCAACAGAGTCTCAGTGCAGCAAAAAAAAACAGAAGCAATCAACTTCGAGTAATAATCAAAAATTAAATTGACTAGTTAGAAAACTTATGTGATATTTATTCCTCATCCTGAAGCAAAGATTCAATTTTCCTAAAATGTGATGAAATGGGTCCACTTTCAGTTGTTTAAACTGAATGCTAGAACTGAACACAATCAAGATTAGACCCTAGTGTGCAACACTCCAGCTGAAAATCAAAAGTAGCACTTACCATTTCACAGTCAAGGCCAAAGAGAGGACTGTTGTCTGTCACAGAACCATTACATTTGGTAGGTACAAAGTTTTCACAACCAGGAAAACCTAAGAGGAAAAGGAATAAAACATTTACCTTTAGAACTAGAAATGGTAAATATCACTCCTACATTTATTCAGGGAAAACTGAGATTCCACATTTGCGGGGCATTTTTCTGTGTTAGACACCTGAAATATGAAGATTAAATGAGATAATTTCTGGCCTTAATTTTTTATCCATCTACTCATTTTTATATTTGGGGAGAATAATGTAGGCTGCTGTTATTGGGGATACTAGGGCCTAGGCTTCTTTGCAGTTACCAAGTAACAATTTTTTCCTCCTTATTAGCAATAACAAATTGTACCTAAATCCAAAGTCACGGGACCTTTTCCATGTATGCACTAACAAAGGATGAATAAAGTATGCAAATGACTGTATGTGGTATTTTTCTTTCCTAAACAAAAAAGAAAAAGTAGGAATGAAATTCCATCATAGCAGAGATCTAAAAGGATTTCACTCAAGGTCAAAAGTTTAACTAACATTCACCATATACACTCTAGTACTCAACCTTACCCTTAAAATTTCTCTGAATCTCTTTTTAGAAATGTGCCACATTTTCTAGACTCCCAGCCTGAAAATTCCGTACAGAGGCTCAGATATAGGCTTAGGATACCCCTTCCTAAGTCAATAAATCAGGCACATTCATCTCAGAAACCCAAAAGTATCTGAGTCACTGAAGATTCCTACCTTCAGAGAGAGGCTGAAACAGTTAAAGGTAACACTTAGATTTTATCTGACAAGAAACTAAGGGGAGTATGAAAATCTTTGACCAGTTTCTGTGTCACAGTACCTTGAATTTCCAACTGATTACAATTAGAGGAATCAAAACAGTCTAACCCCAAAGGAATATTCTCAAATCTTGGAGACATGGTACTTGCTGACCTCCTTATCTGTAGTATTAGTATCAATAATACCACAAAATAACTTTTTTAAAGCACTATGTGCCCCATGCTAAGCTTTTTCTGTATATTAACTCAATCTTCATGTCAATCCTATGATATATGAACTGTTGACTCCATCTTACAAATAGCTTTTTTACTTTAAGTAAATCTATTTTAAGAGGAAATTTATGTATCCAGTATACAAAAAGATCTCCAGTAATAAAAAAAAAGACAGCCCAATTTAAAAATGGACAAAGGATCTGAAAATATATACAAATGGCCAATAAGCATTTAATAAGATGCTCAATGTCATCAGCCATCAGAGAAATACGAACCAAAATCACGAGATACTAATTCACACTAGGATGGGTATAATCAAAAAGAGTATAACAAGTGTTGGTAAGTATGTGAAAAAATTGGAAACCTTATACATTGCTGGAGGGAATGTAAAATGGTGCAGCTGCTTTGTAAAACAGTTTGGGGGGAGGCGGTCCAAAGATAGAGGAGAAATAGGATGGGGAGACCACTTTCTCCCCAACTAATTCATCAAAAGATCATTTGAATGTTGAGCAACTTCTACGAAACAACTTCTGAACACTAGTGAAGGACACCAAGCACCCACAAAGGCAGTCCAATCTCTTTGAAAGGAGGCAGGGCAAAATATAAGACAAAAAGAGAGACAGAAGATTTAGGGATGGAGACCCATCCTGGGGAAGGAGTCATGAAGGAGGAGAAGTTTCCAAACAGTAGGAAACCCTCTCACAGGCATGTCTGTGGGGAGTTTTGGAATCTTAGAGGGCAACACAATCAGGCGAGGAAAAAAAAAAAACCCACAGAATATGTGCCTAACTGCAACTACAAGTGGAGATGAAGAAGTGGCATAGAGGCTCATGACAAGGACCGGGCCTGAATGCCCTGAGGACAATCTGAGGGAGCTAATGTGAGACAGCAACCCAAACCATGGGCTCCACAAAGACCAAAAAAAAAAAAAAAAGACTTTTTCCTCAAAAGGCTCTAACAACACATGGTGACCCCTGGCGTACTCACATAACAGAGGATTGAGCGAATACCAAAGGACAGCAAGCTAGCTGCTGGCTGCTGTATAGGGCTCTCCCTCCCTGAAGGCAGAGAGATAGGCATGTGACTGCCAGAGCTGGAAGGCAAGGGGCTGCTGCAATCTTGGCCCCAGAGACAACATCTTCCAAAAAACTGAGCAGGCTCCCAGTTGCTAACTGTCTTCCTGGAATCCTGGGCAGTTGACATCTTCCAGGAGTATCGCAGCCTGAGATCAGCTCCCCAGAGGAGACACATGGCATATCTGGGACTGTGCTCTCACTGCACACCTGGGAAACCAAGCAGCCAGGACCTGGAAGGTGAATAAGACACACAGCCCACCTGGGACAGTGTAGTTGCCAAGCATCAGGTCTGACATAAGCTGCTTGGTCCTTGGAAGGGCACAAAAGGCATAGCCCATCTGGGTCTGTCCCCCCGTGGAGAACCCAAGAACCTGAGCAGCTTGGACCTGGGAAGTGCATGGAATGCAGGGCCTACTTGGGACAGCACCCTTGCAGAGTACCCTGGAGCCTGAGAAGTGTGGACGCACGAAGCATATGTCGCCTTGGGCTGTGGCAAACACAGTGTGGTCCATCCACCATGAGCACTCTCCACATGCCAGCAGTATTTGTTTGCAGTGTCCCTCCCTCCCCACAACACAACTGAACAAGTGAGCCTAAACAAGTGGCCACCTTTTGACCCCCGTATCAGGGCGGAAATTATACACTGAAGAGATCTGCAAACAGAAGAAGCCAAAATAAAGGAGGAGGAACCACTCTGGAAGTGACAGGTGCATCAGAACTGACCCCACACTGCTCACAACAGCTCCACAGAAATTCCTAGATATATTTTTACTATTATTGCTTCTTAATTTTTTAAAAAATTTTAGTTCTTTATTACTCCTTTAACTTTCATTTTTATAGCCTACTATTATCTTTCAAAAAAAATCTAGTTTTTAAAAACAAATTCCATATATATAATTTTTTTTAATTTTTATGATTGATTTTGATTTGTATTTTTTATATTGTACTTACTAGAGCCTAACCTCTATTCTAGGTTTTTAATCTTTGCTTCTTGATATTTGTTAGCAATTTTGTACCTTTAAGAATCTAGTCTTCAGTATCCATTTTCACTTAGGAATTTGATTACTGGCTTGACTGCTCTCTCTCCTTTTGAGTCTCCCTTTTCTCCTCGAGGTCAACTCTATCTCCTTCCTCCATCTTCTCTTCTCTACATAACTCTGTGAATCTCCTTGGTGTCCCTGGGTATGGAGCATTGTTTCGCCATTAACCTAAGGGTTTTATCTTCTGTGCTGTATGGAAGGAGAAGTCTTGAAGCTACAGTAAGAGAAGGACTGAAAGCCAGAGGCAGGAGGCTTAACTCCAAAACTTCAGAACATCAGAGACCAGTTGACTCCAGGGAACATTAATAGACAAGAGCTCACCCAAAAGTCTCCACAACTACACTGAAACCAAGCTCCAACCAAGAGCCAATAAGTTCCAGTCCAAGACACACCACACTAATTCTCTAGCAAAACAGGAACACAACCCTGAACATTAAAAGACGAGCTGCCCAAAGCCATGCCAAACCCATAGACACCACAAAACTCACTACTGGACACTTCATTGCACTCCAGAGAGAAGAGATCCACACCCCCCAGAACCCAGACGCAAGTTCCCCAAACCAAAAAAAACTTGACAAGCACTATTCCAACCCCATCCACAGGGAGCAGACTTCACAATTAAGAGGAACCACAAACTTCCAGCCTGCAGAAAGGGCACCCCAAACACAGTAACCTAAACAGAACTAAAAGGCAGAGAAATATTCAGCAGGTGAAGGAACATGACAAACCAAAAAAGAGGATAGAGAGTCTACCTGAAAAAGAATTCAGAATGATAGTAAAGATGATCCAAAATCTTGAAAACAAAATGGAGTTACCGATAAGTAGACTAGAAATAAGGATTGAGAAGATATAAGAAATATTTAACAGAGACCTAGAAGAAATAAGGAAGAGTCAATTAATAATGAGCAATGCAATAATTGAGATTAAAAGCACTCTGGAGGGAATGAACAGTAGAATAATTGAGGCAGAAGAGAGGATAAGTGAGGTGGGAGATAGAATGGTGGAAATAGATGAAGCAGAGAAGAAAAAAGAAAAAAGAATTAAATGACGACAACCTCGGAGAGCTCTGGGACAATATTAAACACCCCAACATTCGAATCATAGGTGTTCCAGAAGAAGACAAAAAGAAAGAGCATAAGAAAACATTTGAGGTGATAACAGTCAAAAACTTCCCAAAATGGGGAAGGAAATAGCCACCCAAGTCCAAAAATCCCAGAGAGTCCCAAACAGGATAAACCCAAGGCGAAACACCCCAAGACACATATTAATCAAACTAACAAAGATCAAACACAAAGAGCAAATATTAAAAGCAGCAAGGGAAAAAGCAACAAATAACATACAAGAGGAATCCCATAAGGATAACAGGTGATTTTTAAATAGAAACCCTTCAGGCCAGAAGTGAATAGCAGGACATAGTTATGAAAGAGAATTACCTACAACCAAGATTACTCTACCCAGCAAGGATCTCATTCAGATATAAAGGAGAAATCAAAAGCTTTACAGACAAGCAAAAGCTGAGAGAATTTAGCACCACCAAACCAGCTCTTCAACAAATGTTAAAGTATCTTCTCTAGACAGGAAACACAGAAAAGGTTTATAAAAATGAACTCAAAACAACAAAGTAAATGGTAATGGTATCATACTTATCAATAATTATTTAAATGTAAATGGGTTAAATGTTCCAACCAAAAGACAAAGAAAGACTGGCCAAGTGGATACAAAAACAAGACCCCTTATATATGTTGTCTACAAGAAACCCACCTCAAACCAAGGGACACATACAGACTGAAAGTGAAGGGCTAGAAAATGTTATTTCATACAAATGGAGACCAAAAGAAAGCAGGAGTAGCAATACTCATATCAGATAAAATAGACCTTGAAATAAAGACCATGATAAGAGATAAAGAAGGACACTACATAATGATCAAAGGATCAATCCAAGAAGAAGATATAACAATCATGTATGCAACCAACATAGGAGCACCTCAATACGTAAGGCAAATGCTAATGAGTATGAAATAGGAAATTAACAGTGATACAATAATAGTGGGGGACTTTACTACCCACTCACACCTATGGATAGATCAACCAAACAGAAAATTAGGAAGGAAACACGAGCTTTAAATGGTACGATAGACCAGTTAGACCTAATTGATACCTATAAGGCACTTCACCCCAAAATAATGAATTTTACCTTTTTCTCAAGTGCACACAGAACATTCTCCAGGATAGATCACATCCTGGGCCATAAATCTAGCCTTGATAAATTTTTAAAAATTGAAATCATTTCAAGCATCTTTTCTGATCACAATGCAGTAGTATTAGATGTCAACTGCAAGAAAAATCTATTTAAAAATATGAACATATGAGGGCTAAACAACACACTTTTGCATACCACCAGATCATGGAAGAAATCAAAAAGGAAATCAAAATAGGCATAGAAACAAATGAAAATGAAAACATAACAACCCCAAATCTATGGGATTCAGTAAAAGCAGTGCTAAGAGGAAGGTTCACAGCAATACAAGCCTACCTCAAAAAAGAAGAAAAACATCAAATAAACAACCTAACTTTACACCTAAAGCAACTAGAAAAAGAAAAGAAGAACCCCAAAGTTAGTAGAAGGAAAGAAATCATAATAATCAGAGCAGAAATAAATGAAAAATAAACAAAAGAGACTATAGCAAAGATCAACAAAACTAAAAGCAGATTCTTTAAGAAGGTAAATAGACAAACTTAGCCAGACTCATCGAGAAAAAAAGAAGAATCAAATCAATAAAATTAGAAATGAAAATGAAGAATCACAACAGACAACACAGAAATACAAAAGATCATAAGAGATTACCATAAGCAATTATATGCCAATAAAATGGACAATTTGGAAGAGATGGACAAATTCTTAGAAAAGTATAACCTTTCAAAACTGAACCAGGAAGAAAGAGAAATCTTAACAGACCCACCATCACAAGCATGGAAATCAAAACTGTAATAAAAAATCTTCCAACAAACAAAAGCTGAGGACCAGATAGCTTCACAGGTGAATTCCACCAAAAAATTACAGAAGTGCTAAAACCTATCCTACTCAAACTCTTCCACACAATTGCAGAGCAAGGTAAATTCCCAAACTCATTCTATGAGGCCACCATCACCCTAATACCAAAAACAGAAAAAGATGCCACAATAAAAGAAATCTACAGCCCAATACCACTGATGAATATAGATGCAAAAATCCTCAACAAAATTCTAGCAAACAGAATCCAACAACATACTAAAAAGATCACGAATCATGACCAAGTGGGCTTTATCCCAGAGATGCAAGGATTCTTCAATATTTGCAAATCAATCAATGTGATATATCATATTAACAAAATGAAAGATAAAAACTATATGATTATCTCAATAGACATAGAGAAAGCCATTGACAAAATTCAACACCCATTTATGATAAAAACTCTCCAGAAAGCAGGCATAGAAGGAACATACTTCAACATAATAAAAGCCATATACGACAAACCCATAGTAAACGTTATCCTCAATGGCAAAAAAAATGAAAGCATTTCTTCTAAAATCAGGAGCAAGACAAGTCTTGTTCACCACTTTCACCACTACTATTTAACATAGTTTCGGAAGCCCTAGCCACAGCAATCAGAGAAGAAAACGAAATAGAAGGAATCCAGAATGGAAAAGAAGTAAAACTCACTGTTTGCAGATGACATAATCCTCTACATAGAAAACCCTGAAGACACCACCAGAAAATTACTAGAGCTAATCAATGATATAGTAAAGTTGCAGGACATAACATTAACACATAGAAATCTCTTGCATTCCTATACACTAACAATGAAGAAACAAAAAGAGAAATTAAGGAAACAACCCCATTTACCACTGCAATGAAAAGAATAAAATACTTAGGAATAAATTTACCTAAACAAAAAAGAGACCTATATACAAAAAACTATAAAACAATGATGAAAGAAATCAAAGATGACACAAATAGATGGAGAAATACCATGTTTGTGGATTGAAGAATCAATATAGTGAAAATGAGTTCACTACCCAAATTAATCTATAGATTAAATGCAATCCCTATCAAGCTACCAATGGCATTTTTCACAGAACCAAAACAAATAATCTACAATTTGTATGGAAACACAAAAAAAAAGCTCAAATAGCCAAAGCAACCTTGAGAAGGAAGAATGGAATGGGAGGAATCAACTTCCCTGACTTCAGACTATACTACAAAGCTACAGTCATCAAGACAGTATAGTACTGGCACAAAGATACGCACCTATGGACACCTTATCTTTGACAAAGGAGGCAAAATATACAATGAAGAAAACACAATCTCTTTAACAAGTGGTGCTGGGAAAACTGGTTAACTACATGTAAATGAATGAAACTAGAACACTTTCTAACACTATACACAAAAATAAATTCAAAATGGATTAAAGATCTTCATGTAAGACCAGAAACTATAAAGCTCTTGGAGGAAAACATAGGCAGAACACTCTGACATAAATCACAGCAAGATTCTCTATGACCCACCTCCCAGAGTAAAGGAAATAAAAACAAAAAACAACAAATGGGACATAATTAAACTTAAATGCTTTTGCACAATGAAGGAAACTATAGACAAGGTGAAAAGGCAGCCGTCAGAATGGGAGAAAATAACAGCAAATGAAACAACTGATGAAGAATTAATCTTTAAAATATATAAGCAGTTCATGCAGCTCAATACCAGAAAAACAAAAGACCCAATCAAAAAGTGGGCCAAAGAACTAAACAGATATTTCTCCAGAAAAGACATACAGATGGCTAACAAAAATAAAAATATGAATGAGTGTTTAACAGCACTCGTTACTAGAGAAATGCAAATCAAAACCACAATGAAGTACCATCTTATGTGGATCAGAACGGCTGCCATCAAAAAGTCTACAAACAATAAATGCTGGAGAGGATGTGGAGAAAAGAGAACCTTTTTACACTGTTGGTGGGAATACAAACTAGTATAGCCACTATGGAGAACAGTGGATGTGGAGATTCCTTTAAAAAACTGGAAACAGAACTGCCATATGACCCAGCAATTCCACTGCTGGGCATACACACCGAAGAAACCAGAACTGAAAGAAATACATGTACCCCAATGTTCACTGCAGCACTGTTTACAATAGCTTGGACATGGAAGCAACCTAGATGTCCATCAGCAGAGAATGGATAAGGAAGCTGTGGCACATATACACAATGGAATATTACTCAGCTATAAAAAAAAGAATGCATTTGAGTCAGTTCTAATGAGGTGGATGAAACTGGAGCCTATTATATGGAGTGAAGTGAAACAGAAACACCAATACAGTATATTAACACTGTATATATGTAATTTATATGGAATATATATGGGATTTATAAAGATGATAATGACAACCCTATCTGCAAGACAGCAAAAGAGATACAGATGTAAAGAACAGAGATTTGGACTATGTGGGAGAAGGCGAAGGGGGGATAATTTGAGAGAATACCATTGAAACATGTGTATTACGATATGTAAAACAGATGACCGGTGCAAGTTTGATGCATGAAGGAGGGCACTTGAAGCTGGGTCAAACCAGAGTGATGGGGTAGGGAGGGATGTGTGAAGGGGGCTCAGGATGGGAGGACACATATTAACCCATGGCTGATTCATATTGATGTTTGGCAAAAACCACCACAGTATTGTAAAGTAATTAGCCTCCAATTAAAATAAATAAATAAGTTAATTATTTTAAATTTTTAAAAAAGGAAAAAAAAAAAAAAGACAGTCTGGTAGTTCCTTAAAAGGATAAACAGAGTTACCATAGGATTTGGTAGGTATATACCCCTCACTACATACTTATGAAAAATGAAAACATATACCCATGCAAAAACTTTCATCTGGTTATAGCATTATTCACAATAGCCCCAAAGTATACACAACTCAAATCTCATCAACTGATAACTGGATAAATAAAATGTATAAACATACATGGAATATCATTAGAATGAAAATAAATGACATAATAATACATGCTACAACATGGATAAACCATGAAAATTTTATGCTAAGCTAAAAAAGCCAGTTACAAAAGACCAAATATTGTGTGATTCCATTTATATTCACAATAGGTAAATCTATTAACAGAGAGTAACTAGCAGTTGCCTTGGGCTAAAGGGCATTGCCGGAAATGATAGTACAAGGTTTCTTTTGGGGTGATGAAAGTGTTCTAAACTGACTGTGGCAATAGTTGACGAAATCTGCAAACATACTAAAAACTACTGAAATTGTATACTTTAAATGGGTGAACTGTATGGTAGGTTAATTATATCTCAATAGGGCTTTGCTTTTTTTTTTTAAGAAATTATAACATTACTGCTGTGATTAAAAGTTAATAAATAAAAGAATTTTTATTAAAGTCTTACTATATAACTGACCAAGGCTCTGAGCCTAGACCTATTTATTAAAGAAAATGGAGGTGGGGGTGGGTGGGAGGAAGATTAGAAGTACTAGAGAAGTGTTAAAATGTTAAAGATATATTGACTTCAATACACTAAGAAGGAATGAAAGAAAAATAAAAAAGGAATATTTTTTTATTCCCACAAAATATTTCAATGTTATTTAAGGTCATGTTCATGTACTACCTAAAATCAGTCACAGTATACATCCTACANGAAAAATGAAAACATATACCCATGCAAAAACTTTCATCTGGTTATAGCATTATTCACAATAGCCCCAAAGTATACACAACTCAAATCTCATCAACTGATAACTGGATAAATAAAATGTATAAACATACATGGAATATCATTAGAATGAAAATAAATGACATAATAATACATGCTACAACATGGATAAACCATGAAAATTTTATGCTAAGCTAAAAAAGCCAGTTACAAAAGACCAAATATTGTGTGATTCCATTTATATTCACAATAGGTAAATCTATTAACAGAGAGTAACTAGCAGTTGCCTTGGGCTAAAGGGCATTGCCGGAAATGATAGTACAAGGTTTCTTTTGGGGTGATGAAAGTGTTCTAAACTGACTGTGGCAATAGTTGACGAAATCTGCAAACATACTAAAAACTACTGAAATTGTATACTTTAAATGGGTGAACTGTATGGTAGGTTAATTATATCTCAATAGGGCTTTGCTTTTTTTTTTTAAGAAATTATAACATTACTGCTGTGATTAAAAGTTAATAAATAAAAGAATTTTTATTAAAGTCTTACTATATAACTGACCAAGGCTCTGAGCCTAGACCTATTTATTAAAGAAAATGGAGGTGGGGGTGGGTGGGAGGAAGATTAGAAGTACTAGAGAAGTGTTAAAATGTTAAAGATATATTGACTTCAATACACTAAGAAGGAATGAAAGAAAAATAAAAAAGGAATATTTTTTTATTCCCACAAAATATTTCAATGTTATTTAAGGTCATGTTCATGTACTACCTAAAATCAGTCACAGTATACATCCTACACTTTAGGAAACATTGCACTTAAAATATTTCCTCTTTAATAGAGGGTGGAATAAGTCACTTGGAAAGCAGCCCATAAAAACAAACTTTCAATAGTAATATTTTTAAACAAACTGACAGACATTCTTCCATTGTTGCCAACACAGGATAAAATCTATACCAACCTTTTAATGGAAAGTGATATGTTTTCATTTCCTCCTTTGTGAGAAGGCATCTAGTCAAGCCCACTTTCTTAGAGCCATACTTTTGAATGATGGGGTCTTTCTGCAAGTTGATGCTAACTTTTGAGCTAGCAAAATGTAAAGACCCTGAAACAAAGATAATCACATATATGTTATAAAGTATGTTTATAAGACCTCAGAGGACATGTCTTTTAATGATGTATAGATCAAAAGGTTTATAAGGCCCACTCCCAACTTTAGAGGAGCTTGCATTCTAATATATTTACAGGAGCAGAAAGCAAAAATAACTCTCAGATGGGTTGTAACAATAAAAGCTGTAAAAGGGAAAGGGAGGATACACTGGCTGAGATAGTCAGAAATGGTTCAAGAGAGGAAAAGACTAGCTGAGTCTAGTCTTAAAGAGCAGAATTCAGATATTTGCTGTATTAAACTAGCCTGTTAATGATGGACAGGGAAGCCTGGCATACTGCAGTCCATGGGGATGTAAAGAGTCAGACATGACTGAGCAACTAAACTGAACTGAAACTAGTCTGTTAGTGTCTGCCACTCCTAATAAATCTTGCTCAAACACAAGCCTGTTCTTTAAGAAGCAGTAGTTACTGATTGGATTAAGAGTGAGGACCTGGCTAAAGAGGAAGCCAACTATAAACTGACCAGTAACTTGATATTCCTTGCCATGCTCAAAAGGGATAAGGGTATTAGCTAAGCTGATCAGCTTTCTTGCTTCCAAAACTGAACTAGAAATACAGAGAACAGACTGGTTAGAACAGAAAACAAAGAAGCTAAGATGCTATGAAAAGGATAAAGAAAAGGTCTTGACCAGAGGCACTTAGATTCTTGATGTCTTTCTAGTCCATAGGCATCCTTCAAATAATATCCTCTCACGGTGGCCTAAATGAGTATCTGGTCCTGGCAACCCAAAGAGCCAAAATATCAGAAATAAGAAAAGAGGGCATTCCAAGTAAGAGAAATGGTACAAACCAAACTTGGTAAGGTAACGACTAGACAAGTCAGGGAGGACAAAAGATCTTTGTAGAAGAGCAGTATAAGAAACAAGCTGAAAGAAGAGAGAAAAAGTGAACTGTAGACCACTATGAATTTCAGGCTCAAGAGTTTGGACTTACGGAGCAACAGAAAGCTCCTGAGAAGGGACGTAGCATAACCAAACACTACTTTAAGAAAGATCAATCTCAAAGCTATGTAGAAAATGTAGTAGAGAGAAAACTGACTTTGCAATAATTCTGGCAAAAAAAAAAGTCTGGATTAAGATGGTGGAGGGATGGAAGAAAAAGGATAAAAGAAACATTACAGAAGAAAAACTGATAAAGCATAGTGACAGAATAATTCAGTTCAGTCAACAAAATATTTACTGAGTACTTATTATACGCCTGGAATTGCTCTACCCAGTAGATTCCCCAATGAACAAAATCAACAAATTCTCCTAAATTCTAGTTGAGAAGATGTACAATAAACAAATACATATCAGGTGAGGATAAGGTAAAGGAGGAGAGGGAGTGCTAGGGCAGGAAAAGGATTAATGTCATATATTTTATAATTAGGGAAGGTCTCTCTTATAAAGTAACATTTGAATAGAGATTCTTAATAGCAAAGGGAATGAGTCATACAGATTGGGTATGGAAAGCCAAAAAAAAAGAAATTCTAAAATTCAAGACTGGTGTCTTAGAGAAAAACAACACTAACAAAAAAGAGGACTTGAAGGTGGAAGTCTATTATTTAAGAATGAAAAAAATGCTTTTAATTATGCTACAATTGAAGGTATAATGGAGTATCCAGGTAGCAACATCCAGCAGGCAGCTGAGAAAACGTAGGCCTGGAATTTGGGACATCAAAGCTAAAGATGTGGGAGTTATCCACAGAAGAGGTGGGTAAACTGGAGAAGAATAGATGAATATTTCAAAGAAAAACTAAAGTGAAGAAAGATCAAAGTGCTATGACTTTGGACTATAACTTAAGGACTTTGATATTTAGGTTGGGAAACTTTAGCAAAATCCTTAGGACAGAGAATTAGCTATAACCCTCTAGTTCCTCAATGCTTACAGAATAAACCCAAAATTCTTAGCATGGAATTTACAGCCTGTAAAACATTTAAACCTACCTCTAAGCCTCATCTCTCACTACTACATTCCCTCTTATTCCATCTCCACCCCTAGTCACCCTCAACAATCCATATTCTTCAGTCACATCCATTTCTTTCTTCAGATTACATCCTGTCTTTTACAACTCAATGCTTTCGCGTGAGTTTTGAATCTCATAATGACTACTCTGTGATTCACTCAAATATGTCAAAACACAGTAGATGTTAAATTAAACGAAGTTGCAGGTCTGATATGGACAACTACTGGAAAGAAGGAAAGGGGAACAATGCAAAGATAGAAGTTACACGCTTTTGAGACAGAAGATAATAGGAAACACAGTAAGAGAGAATATGGAGAGGAATCATTGGTTTTTTCTCACCACTTTCTCATGTTCCCTCAGTGCAACTATTCAATAATTTATTTCCTAATACACATACAAAAAGCATTATTGAACAATACTTACCTTACTATCTGCAGTGAACTGTTAAGGTCTGTTTCATCACTCACCTCCTTGCCCCTCAAAAGACAAGGTCAGCTATAACTTGCTAATGGGAAACAACCCAGTCTGAAAAACAGTGCTGTTGTGGATGTTTATACTTCAGCTGGCCAGCATCTAAACTTGCCTGTTCCCCACTATGAGTAGTATTAGTGAGCATCCTCTCATTAGTAAGAGGTAAGATCTTCCTTCCCAATTGTACGCTTGTGTGTACAAAGACCCAGGGACAGTTTAAAAATGATTCACAGTAATTCATAAGAATCTACTGTCAGTGATAACCAGGGAATATACTTTTCTTTTTCCTTAAAAACACACACACACAAAATTGCTTTTCTGCTTAATTGGAATTGAGTTTTGTTGTTTGCAAAAATAAACTTGACTGATAAACCTACTTGTAAGCATATCCAAGGGCTTCCCCGGTGGCTCAGCAGCAATGAATCTGCTTACAATGCAGGAGATGTGGCAGGAACTGGGGGGTTCAATCCCTGGGTCGGGAAGACCCCCCTATAGAAGGAAATGACAACCCACTCCAGTATTTCTGCCTGAGAAATCCATGGACAGAGGAGCCTGGTGGGCTACAGTCTACTGAGTGGCAAAGAGTTGGACATGACTTAGTCACTAAGGAACAACAAAGCATATCCATATGAGCAGATCATCAAACCAGAGTCATAATCATACCTTCCATTGCTTTGGGCAGATTCCCAATTATTTGTTTCTTTTGCAGCCCGATGATATCAGCTAGGAAATCAGATGAAGG
The DNA here is from genome assembly GCA_006410615.1 of Neotragus moschatus. Taxonomy (NCBI): domain Eukaryota; kingdom Metazoa; phylum Chordata; class Mammalia; order Artiodactyla; family Bovidae; genus Neotragus; species Neotragus moschatus. The sequence goes on along the minus strand of SJYA01002911.1, from coordinate 166,289 downwards.
GGGAGGCAAGCGGAATTTCTGAAAATACATAACAGGCTTTTACAAAAATGTTTGAAAGCAGTTAAAATACTGTCAAAGGTCTAGACTCAGTGCTATGCTATGTAGACTCAGCTCACTGCTATGAAAAATCTGGATCTTAACTGTTTGCATTGTAAAATGAGAACTGTTTCCTTAATGTGTAAAAATGACTGAATAAGTGAAATACCATTTATCCTACTCTAGCAATTTTCTTTGCTTCTCTGACTACACATTATACTAAAGAAACAAACATTAAAAAATATGTAACTCAGAAAAGCAAAGTACCCTTTATTTTTCAAAGCACTTTCATATGCATTACTTTAGTGGATAACATGCCAGGTAAAAATGACACAGAAAAGCAATGACTGAGAGTTCAACCCTCAGGCTCACCTGGGCTTAAATTCCAGCTCAAACCACTTACTAGCTGTAACTTGGACGCATTACTCAGTTTCCTTACGAATAAAATGGGGATTTTTAAAAATATCTCTTATAAGACTATTGTGAGAATTAAAGATGATGCATGCTAAGTATGAGTAATAAAGGGCTGAGCACATAGGTAGTATTCAACAAATTAAAGCAGAAAAGAAAATGAAGACCCAAGGAGAATTAGGTTAGGGCTGAAAGTGAAGTCGCTCAGTCGCGTCCGACTCTTTGCGACCCATGGACTGTAAGCCCATTAAGCTCCTCCGTCCATGGGATTCTCCAGGCAAGAATACTGGAGTGGGTTGCCATTTCCTTCTCCAGGGGATCTTCCCTACCCAGGGATCGAACCCAGGACTCCCACATTGCGGGCAGATGCTTTAATGGATGAAACAATCTGATAAAGAATGGAGGAGGCTATGGGAAAATGAAGAGTACATGCCCTTTCTAAAGAAGACAGCTGCTATTCAGCTCCAGATACTGTTTGAAGAGAACTCAATCTTGTGATATTGTCAAGAGAGGCCAAAAAATATGGATTTTATATAAATTTTACGATTTTCAAAAACACCAATGCCCAAATAAAATGTGACAACGTCAACTACAATCTGGGAACTATAGATTACAGCCCAGGAACTATAGATTGCAATCTGAGATTTTGCCTAGATTACCAAAAGAAAAACATCAGAGACAAATCTAGTCCCAACACAAGGTATCAATCATAACCTTTTTAGCTTTCTACAACTTCTACTTCTTGTTCAATCAGGCTGCCAAGCAGCACAATTTGAAATATATGCACTAGTCTTGAAGTGTGAGAACCTGACTCAAGTCCAAATAAAAAGTTTTCTTGACTTACATGTTTGAATGTCTTTCGGAGAAATCCAAATTCCAAATAGAACTTGTAAAAGTGTAGCTGACTCAATCCCTGCAGTATAAAAACCACCACGTTTTTCAGGTGGTTTTGGTGAAAAAGCTGGCACCAGCTGTTGAAAAATCAAACCAATACAGCTAAGACTGAAACTTTTAAGTCAGTTACAGGCATTCATTCAGAAGGGAAGTGTGAAAAAAGCACTGAGCAACAGCTATCAGAGTTTATCACTGCTCACTGACTGCCTAGAAATGAAGAACAGCTATTACAGCACAGAATTTAAACAAAGATCTCTTGAGGTAATTATTTATTTTATTCAAATCAAGTAGGATACCAAGTGAAACACAATGAATTCAAATCCAAAATCTTACTAAGATGTGTTTTAAACTGGAACTAATTAAGCTCAATTTACAAAGACGTTACCTTCAACATCTCAAACTGCTCTACAATCCTTTCTAAGCAAGTAAGCACATGACTGGCTTCAAGAAAGCCAGTTTTAGATAAAGTGACAGAGCAATGGTACTATCTGTTAATGCAGAGAGGATTTTTGAGATATTTAACTACCCCACCCTCAGACAGAAGCATACATTTGAAAATCTCTCTATTGGCACATACACAAACACAATTTTCATTAGACATTTAATAATGGCACTAAGGATACCAAAACAGTCATATTCTCTTAGCCTTTGATTTGTAAAGAAAAAAAAAGATTGGAATTCTTAATATATGATGTTATTTCAATCAGGTCTCCATCAGAGGTTATAAACTAAAATACCTATAGCAGCCAGACAGATAATATAAATAAGGGAAGCAGGCCAGGTGGGATACTGAAGTATACATCTAAAATGAGAGGCCAATATTCATAGGGACAGTTGCCAGAATTTTTTCAAGAAATATGGATTTTTATAAAACAATCTCCAATTTAAATTGTTGGTAATTTTGTTTAAAAAATTAGGACATTCTGGGTGGCAAATTAAAAATGTCAGGCAGATATGGTTCCCTAGATACAAATTTGAAACCTCAGGTCTATATCCATCTAAAGTTCATCTCATACCTGGGTTTAGGAAAACTGGATTTGCCCAGAACTGCGTACTTCAGCAATTCACATAGCTGTCCATGGGTTACTTCACAGTTTTCAGCAAATAAAATGGTAGATAATCGAGCTTTCTGCAAAAGTATATCAGGGCATAAAAGATTATGATTATAAATAGCAACAAAAACAAGGCAGATTTTAANGATTTGCCCAGAACTGCGTACTTCAGCAATTCACATAGCTGTCCATGGGTTACTTCACAGTTTTCAGCAAATAAAATGGTAGATAATCGAGCTTTCTGCAAAAGTATATCAGGGCATAAAAGATTATGATTATAAATAGCAACAAAAACAAGGCAAATTTTAAAATATTCTAGTTTCTTATTATTTTACCATAATATAAACATAAGGAGGGTTCTAATTAATTAGAAATGAAGGTCTAAAACAACCTATGATATGACAGTATTAATAAGATATTTAATAAACACTGATACAGAACCTTAATTATAGATATCCCTAGCTTGTTATGTACTAGTAATAGCAGGATGAATAAAATATGCTCTTAAGAAGTCCAATCTACCAGGGTGAAAAAAATGCAGAAACAGGTAATTCCTGTTTAAGATGTAGGTGCTGTTCTAAAGATAAAGGAGCAAAGAGGCTAAAACTAACTGTCTTGGGGGGTTGGAGAATTTTAGAGATAGCCTAACTGAGATGAAAATAATGGAACTGGACCTTGAAAGTAGTGAGTCAGCCAGGTAGGAGGAAACATTGTACCTAAATACGTAGTTTGGTTTGGTTGGAGCCAAGACTGCATGTTTCGTAGAGCAATGGAGATACGAGAGGAAAGTGAAGTTGGAGTCAGATCATAGAAGACCAATGTGGCCTAAGCAAAGGAGTCAGACTTTAAGCCTCTCCTTAAAACAGCTTTGTACTTACATAAAGTTATTAAAGTAATTCATGCTTATTACAAAAGAGTCAGATAATAGAGAAGAGTAAAACTGACAATAGATAGGTGAAAATAAGTCACCTGTACTTGTACAATTCAAGTACAACTCATATCATTTTCCTTTTGGTCTGAGAGGCCTCAGAGTAAAAGTGGTTAGGAGTTCAAGCCACGGAGTTCCACTACCTAAAAGGTCAAATTCCAAGCTCTACCATTCTAAGTGCCATAAGATGTTAAGAGGTTAGGGACAAGTACTTTGATCTAAGACTAAGGTTTTTTCATTTACAGAATAATTATAATTCTACCTTATGAGATTATTGGGAAAACCAACAAGGTAATGTACTGAGCCAAGAGTAATGTACTGAAGCCAGTGCCCAACATACCCTAAGATAAGTAAACACCAGATATTATTATTGCTATTTTTCCATGTGACTATTTAAAGCTAATGCTGAGCACTTACCCACTTCTTACCCACATCTATTAAATCATTTAATTCTTTGTAAGTGGGCACTACTATTATCCCCATTTTACAAATAAAGAAATAGAGGAATGACAGATAAGTGCAGAACCAAAATCAGAATGCAGGCTCCAAAGCTCAAACTCTTTTCATCTCTATCTTATACTGTCCCCAAGGGATTACAGTTTACATTGTTCTGTAACCAACTGCCTCCACCACAAAAAAAAAAACCCAGGGAAGGAGTTCCATGGCAGTCTAGTGGTTAGGATGTGGCACACTGTAATTGCTGTAGTTCAGGGTTCAATCCTTGGTAAGGGAAGAGATCCTGCAAGCCACTTGGTATGGGGGTGGGGCAGAAATCTGTAAATATTTTCCCACAGCTGTTAAATATAACAAATGTCAAATTTAATACTAGTCCACTCTCTCAATTCACCTAAAAACTTACAGCTTATCTAAAAAAACTTCGCTACTGATGACACTTGTTTAAATTATAAACAATATTATGATGAAGATCCTTGTATAGACATCCTTGCACACCTATTTTCTCAGGATAAATTCCTGGTCAAATAATCATGTACATTGTATAGGAGACAGGGATCAAGACCATCCCCATGGAAAAGAAATGCAAAAAAGCAAAATGGCTGTCTGGAGAGTCCTTACAAATAGCTGAGAAAAGAAGAGAAGCAAAAAGCAAAGGAGAAACGGGAAGATATAAGCATCTGAATGCAGAGTTCCAAAAAATAGCAAGAAGAGATAAGAAAGCCTTCCTCAGCGATCAATGCAAAGAANTCCTTATTGCCAAATTCAGACTGAAATTGAAGAAAGTAGGGAAAACTACTAGACCATTCAGGTATAACCTCAATCAAATCCCTATGATTATACAGTGGAAGTGAGAAATACATTTAAGGGACTAGATCTGATAGATAGAGGGCCTGATGAACTATGGACTGAGGTTCGTGACATTGTAAAGGAGACAGGAATCAAGACCATCCCCACGGAAAACAAATGCAAAAAAAGCAAAATGGCTGTCTGGGGANGATTATACAGTGGAAGTGAGAAATACATTTAAGGGACTAGATCTGATAGATAGAGGGCCTGATGAACTATGGACTGAGGTTCGTGACATTGTAAAGGAGACAGGAATCAAGACCATCCCCACGGAAAACAAATGCAAAAAAAAGCAAAATGGCTATCTGGGGAGGCCTTAAAAAATAGCTGTGAAAAGAAGAGAGGGGAAAAGCAAAGAAGAAAAGAAAAGATATAAACATCTGAATGCAGAGTTCCAGAGAATAGCAAGAAGAGATAAGAAAGCCTTCTTCAGCGATCAATGCAAAGAAATAGAGGAAAACAACAGAATGGGAAAGACTAGAGATCTCTTCAAGAAAATTAGAGATACCAAGGGAACATTTCATGCAAAGATGGGCTTGATAAAGGACAGAAATAGTATGAACCTAACAGAAACAGAAGATATTAAGAAGAGATGTCAAGAATACACAGAAGAACTGTCCAAAAAAGATCCTCACCACCAAGATAATCACGATGGTGTGATCACTCACCTTAGAGCCAGACATCCTGGAATGTGAAGTCCACAGGGCCTTAAAAAGCATCACTACGAACAAAGCTAGTGGAGGTGATGGAATTCCAGTGGAGCTACTTCAAATCCTGAAAGNGATGATGTGATCGCTCATCTAGAGCCAGACATCTTGGAATGTGAAGTCAAGTGGGCCTTAGAAAGCATCACTATGAACAAAGCTAGTGGAAGTGATGGAATTCCACTTGAGCTATTTCAAATCCTGAAAGATGATGCTGTGAAAGTGCTGCACTCAATATGCCAGCAAATTTGGAAAATTCAGCAGTGGCCATCCACCACAAACAGTGGAAAAGAGGTTTTATAGGTGGGGGAAGGGGACTGCATGTAGAAACAGCACCATCAGCTCCAACAGTCATCCTGAAACTGGTTTTATGGCAGTCTGACCCGCATTGTTTTGATGGTTTTAAGTACAATTAATCTTCAGGTCCAGGGTAGGTTTGCTCCCATTTTCTCGAGGCCAGTTCTTGGAATTGTGGGAGCTTATGTCACGGCTATTCTGGCCATCATGTAGTTAACTCTTCCACTGGTGGGGGTTTCAGCATCTATCAGACAGCTCACAAGATATGACTTAGAATAGTTTCTACAGCCCACGAAAGGTCCTTGACTGCACATAATGATAAAGCTATTATTTAATCTTGTTGGACTCTCTTCCTCTGTGTCTGCGTTTTCTCACTTCTCCGATTAAACCCATTCTTGGTGAAAGTTTCTCCAGAGACAAAAGGCAGGCAGGGGGCATGGGGAGAAGGACTGTAGGACCCTGCTATGTGTCACAAGTGCCCGTAGCTAAACAATAAGATGTTTACCAGAGTCGGAGTCAGTTGTGTCTAGATTGAACTGAGCTGGTTGAGACGGGTTAGGATCACCCACCCTTCACCTGAACATAGTGAGGGTCCCTCTGTGACCTTTTGAATGCGTGGAGGCCTGTAGCTTAGTTATACCTGCACAGAACCATCATTTTCACACCTTCTTCCAGTTACCTGCCCCATGGTCCCCATGCCTCCAACCACCCAGCAGCTTTATTCATCTCATAAATACCCTGAAAGTCAAAGTGAAATTGTTTACCACAGATTGGGACTTAAACCCACGTGCTGGGACTCGAACCCAGCTTAAACCCAGTTTGGGACTCAAACCCATGTGGCTGAGACTTGAACTCAGCCAAAACCCTGCTTGGGACTTGATCCCATGTGACTGGGACTCAGTTCAGTTCAGTTGCTCAGTCATGTCTCTTTGTGACTCCATGGACTGCAGCATGCCAGGCCTCCCTGTCCATCACCAACTCCTGGACTTTACTCAAACTCATGTCCATTGAATCTGTGATGCCATCCAACCATCTCATCCTCTGTCATCCCCTTCTCCTGCCTTCAGTCTTTCCCAGCATCAGGGTCTTTTCCAATGAGTCAGCTCTTCGCATCAAGTGGCCAAAGTATTGGAGTTTCAGCTTCAGCAACAGTCCTTCCAATGAATATTCAGGACTGATTTCCTTTAGGATGGACTGGTTGGATCTCCTTGCAGTCCAAGGGACTCTCAAGAGTCTTCTCCAACACCACAGTTCAAAAGCATCAGTTCTTTGGTGCTCAGCTTCCTTTGTATTCCAACTCTCACATCCATACATGACTACTGGAAAAACCATAGCTTTGACTACACGGACCTTTGTTGGCAAAGTAATGTCTCTGCTTTTTAATATGCTGTCTAGGTTGGTCATAACTTTTCTTCCAAGGAGCAAGCGTCTTTTAATTTCATGGCTGCAGTCACCATCTGCAGTGATTTTGGAGCCCAAGAAAATAAAGTCTCTCAGTTTCCATTGTTTCCCCATCTATTTGCCATGAAGTGATGTGACCAGATGCCATGATCTTTGTTTTTTGAATGTTGAGTTTTAAGCCAACATAAACCTGTATAGGGGGCCCTATCAGGCCCCACTTGTCTTTCCAGCTTCATGACCCACTTAGCAGCTTGCTCCAACTATAGCGCCCTTCTTTCACGCCCTTGAAAGTCCTGTTTCCTTCTGCTATGGGTTTTGCTGATGCTAGCCTCTCTCTCTCTCATTTTTTGGCTGCACTGCATGGCTCATGGGATCTTAATTCCCCAATCAGGGATTAAACCTGGGCCGTAGCAGTAAAGCACTGAGTCCTAACCCAACTCTCCATGCTAGTCTCTCTTGCCTCCTATTTGTTCCACAGATCTCAGCTTAAGGATTACTCTCAGAAGGAGGTCTTCCCTCATTCTGGTCTAGGTCAAGTCTCTTTATTCTGAACTCTCATAGACTGTTCCTTTTCTACATAGCACTTACCTCAGTCTACAGGGGGTTGTAAGAAATGCCTGTGCCCCAAGTGCAAGTTCAAGGAAGGATGGATGGTCTCTGCTGTTCCTCATTATTGAACACCTAGCCCAGTACAGTAGCAGCACAAAGAGGCACTCACAGACTTGTAACCAGTTAGTCCAAGACTCTGGCTTCATTTGGAAAGTCCTTGTATCACTATCGTCTCTCGGTCCCCTAGCAGCCTTTGTATGTGTTTAGAGCCCACATCCTCGTTCTGTATTACTTTACTTGTCCGTCCCTGGAGGATCTCAGAGTCTAGAAAGAGAAGCAATAGCTTAATTAACCCTACATCTACTACACTGACACATGGATAGTGAACAATATATTCATCAATAAGTTCTTCTTAATTGAGGTAATATTCATATAACATGGGCTTCCTTGGTGGCTTAGATGATAAAGAATCTGCCTGCAATGCAGGAGACCTGGGTCCAATGNAGCAATAGCTTAATTAACCCTACATCTACTACACTGACACATGGATAGTGAACAATATATTCATCAATAAGTTCTTCTTAATTGAGGTAATATTCATATAACATGGGCTTCCTTGGTGGCTTAGATGATAAAGAATCTGCCTGCAATGCAGGAGACCTGGGTCCAATGCCTGGGTTGGGAAGATCCCCTGGAGAAGGAAATGGCAACCCACTCCAGGATTCTTGCCTGGAGAATTCCATGAACAGAGGAGCCTGGTGGGCTACAGTCCATGGCATTGCAAAGAGTTGGATGTGACTGATCAACTAACACTTTCACTTTTCTTTCGCCCAACATAGAATGCACCATTTTAACCAGTTTTAAGTGTATTTATTACATTACATTTTAAGGGATATTTATTACATTCATAGTGCTGTGCGAGCATCATCACTCCCTTGTTTCAGAACATTTTTATCACCTCCAAAGGAAACCTTATACTCATTTAGTAGTCACTTCCTACTCTCCCCTGTCCCCCAGCCCTGGAAACCAAGAATCTGCTTTCTGTAGAGTCTCCTATCTTGGAAAGTTCAAATAAATGGAATGACCTCTTGTGTTTGGCCTCTTTAACTTAGCATATGTTTTCAAGGTTTATCCATGTGATAACATATATCAGCGCTTCATCATTATGGTTAAATAATATCCCATTGTGTGGATATATTGCATTTTCTTTATCCATTCCTCTGTTGATAGACATTTGAATTGCTTCTACCTTTTGACTATTCTGAATAGTGTTACTACAAACTTTCATGTACAAGTTTCTGTTTGAATACCTGCTTTCAGTTCTTTTGGCTGTTTGCTTAGGCATGTAATTGCTGGATGAAGTATCTATGATACGATATGATAACTGTATGTTCAGCTGATTGAAGAGCAACCAAAGTGTTTTCCACAGAGGTTGCACCATTTTACATTCCCACCAGCAATGTATGAGGGTTCCAATAATTTTTCCACACCCTCATTTTCTGTTTTGGTTGTTGCATTTTTATTATTTTCTGTTATTTATAATTTTTTAAACTCTTATCATAGCCATCCTGGTCTGTGTGAAGTGGTATCTTATTGTGACTTTGATTTTCATTTCCCTAATGGCTAATGATATTGAACATCTTTTCATGTTCTTCTTGGTCAGTTATATATTTTCTTTGGAGAAACATGTATTCGATTCCTTTGCCTACTTTTTGATTGGGTGGGTTTTCTCTTTCTTGTTGAGTTGTAAGAGTTCTTTATTTATTCAGGATACTAGACGCTTATCAGATATATGATTTGCAGGTATTTTCTCTTGTTCTTCAACCGTCTTTTTACTTTCTTGAGGTGCCTTTGAAGTACAAAGTTTTAAGTTTTGACAAGTTTCAGTTTGTCTCTTTCTTGGTTTTGTTTCTTGTGCTTTTCATATCATTTCTAAAAACCACTGCCAAGTTCAAAGTCACAAGAAATTTAGTATTTTTCCACACAGTTCCTTTGCATTCTGAAATTCTATCATTCCAAATATTATTGACCACCTACTAGAGGCAAAGAACCCTTGGGATTTCAGGGAAAACTAGATATTACAGGCCCAAATATCAGAATGGACTTTACTTAAAGGCATTATTTTAGTGTTAGGATTGGGTCCTAAAATTTAAGCTTTGGAAGTGCCAAGATGGAATTCAGTTGTAAGTAGGCTAGCGTATTTAGAATAAAAGTCTAAATACATATTCAAAAGAAACTTAAATGCCCTCTAATTAAAATACTTAAAGTGAAATTGCAAGTGCATGAAGGCTGTTAATATGCTTTTAGGAAAGCTATGGGGAAAATATGATGAATGCCAAGCAGTACCTGGATTAAAGAACACACCATTGTTTGTGTAGCGGGAGATGTTAACAAGTGCTACATACAGTTATGAACTGAACACAGGGAAAGCCATTCTAGATAATAGGAAAAGGAAAAACTTAATTTTAGTTGAATCCAAAGAAATATAAGCTGAAGGCTTGCCCTATACATAGTAAAGGCTCAATAAAGAATTTGTTGGATGTCAAATGAAGTTTCTAGAACAAATGAATACCCTGCCCAGAATAAGTACCCAATAATATGTTTGTTGAATACAAAATCAAACTCCAAGGGGGGGAAAAGTGAATTTGATGTGACCTATATAATTGTTACTTCATTAAGAAATGGAATTTCAACATAGATTATTGATAAGGAAGAAGTAATGACATTTCAGAAAGGAGCATTTCTGAAAAGAAACAAAGGGAAGAGGGAAGGAAACTTACAAGCTTACAGGCACAGTATAGGGGCAAAAAGTATTCAGTAAAAAATGGTTTTTCACATCACAGAGATATAATGATGTACTATAGGTAAAGAAAAACCCAGAAATTATGTGCCAAAAATGGCACCCCACTCCAGTACTGTTGCCTGGAAAATCCCATGGACGGAGGAACCTGGAAGGCTGCAGTCCATGGGGTCGCTGAGGGTCGGACACGACTGAGCGACTTCAATTTTACTTTTCACTTTCCCTTTTCACTTTCATGCACTGGAGAAGGAAATGGCAACCCACTCCAGTGTTCTTGCCTGGAGAATCCCAGGGATAGGGGAGCCATGTGGGCTGCCATCTATGGGGTTGCACAGAGTTGGCCACAACTGAAGTGACTTAGCAGCAGCAACAGTCTAATATTAAGGGTTTCCATGGTGGTTCAGACAGTAAAGAATCTGCCGGCAATGCAGGAGACACAGGTGTGATCCCTGGGTCGGGAAGAAGATCCCCAGGAGATGGCTACCCACTCCAGTATTCTTGCCTAGAGAATCCCATGGACAGAGGAGATTGGCAGGCTGCAGTCCATGGGACACAATTGAATGACTAACACACACACATAAGCTTATTTAAATAAGTCAGCTTAGAGTGCTGCTGCTAAGCCACTTCAGTCGTGTCTGACTCTGTGCGACCCCATAGACGGCAGCCCACCAGAGTCCCCCATCCCTGGGATTCTCCAGGCAAGAATATTGGAGTGGGTTGCCATTTCCTTCTCCAATGCATGAAAGTGGAAAGTGAAAGTGAAGTGAAGTCACTCAGTCATGTCTGACTCTTAGCGACCCCATGGACTGCATCCTACCAGGCTCCTCTGTCCATGGGATTTTCCAGGCAAGAGTACTGGAGTGGGGTGCCGTTGCCTTCTCCTCAGCTTAGAGTAAACACACCTTTTCTCTCTTGTCCTCTCCTTCCCTCCTCTCTGTAAAGCTTTTCTATCTCTCTTTTGTATTCTAAAGAATCTTTTAGCAATAGTAAGAAAGTCAAGAAGATAAAGGTTGTAAGCAAGGATACTGATGGACGATGGACGTGGGAGTGGTATTGTTCATTCCTAACAGAGCTGACAGTAGTTCTTATACACTATGATTTTTTATTTGTTTAATTAAGGCAGAGAGGTCAACCAAAAGCCCTTAAAAATGTTCTCTATCATGATTGTCACGGTGGGTTCAATACTGTAGAGGTCTGTCATCACTCACTTGAGTGTAAGTTACATCTTCATAAAGCTGACAAGAAGGAAATGTAAATGTCAGCCATAAGTAGGTTAATTGTAGTTCAGGGAGAAGTGGGCTACTGACTGGAGAGAGAGATTTACCAAGCTTAGAGGTCCTGCAAGATAGCTTTCACTGTGAAAAACAAGGGGAGAGAGAGATCTATTAACAAGGATGTTGGAGAATTTAAGCAGCTTGTGCGGTCTCATCCTGGAAAGAGTTCTATGTTTTAGAGCAAAAATGAGCAACAACCAGAATACAAGGGATTTTGAAAATTATGAACGTGAGATCAAGGTGGTTTATGACAGAAGCTATTCTTATCTTTTAATGATGATAGGATGGCTGTTATCAAAACATTAAAACCCCAGAAACTAACAAGTGCTGGTGAAGCTGTGGAGAAGTTGGAAAACTTGTGTACTGCTGGTGGGAATGTAAAATGGTGTCCAAAGAAAAACATACTCTTATGGAAAACAGTGTTGTGGTTCCTAAAAACATATTTGTCAATAGAATCACCATATGATCCAGTAATTTCACTGCTAGGTATATATCCACAAGAATTGAAAGCAGGAACTAAAACAGATATTTGCAGACTCATGTTCATAGAATTGTTTGGAAGCCTAAGAGCAGAAGCAACCTGAGTATCCATCAGCGGATGAACACATAAACAGCATGTGGTGTGCACATGTGATGGACTATTATCCAGCTTTGAAAGAGAAGGTAATCCTGTTAAATACTTCAACGCGGATAAATCTCGAGGACACCATGCTAAGTGAAATATGCTCTTCACAAAAAGACAAATACTGCGTGTGTGATTCCACCTAAGAAGAGTAGAAGGGTAGTTTCCTGGGCCCAGGGGTCAGGGGTGCGGTGGGGTGGCGGTGGGGTGCGGTGGGGTGGCAGTGGGGAAGGGGAGAACCGAACCTGTAGGCAAAAGGTTGGGAGAGCCTTCCATTTTCTCAGAGTAGGGAGGATTCAAGGAGACACTCGCATGGAATTGAAGCCTCGATGTTGCACTGTCTCCTGTGTTTCTCCAACAGCAAAACGAGGGTCTTTATAATCTGAAGACCCCCTGACAGTTGGAGATGATGTTCAGTGTGGCATTTAGGAGAGAAGGAACAAAATAATGGCAACAGAAGGAAAGAGACAACAGAGAAAATGACTGAGAAGGGAGTCAAATTTGCAAAAGTAAAATTAGAAACCATTTCCTGAGTGGGAGAAGGAAATGAGAATTCAGAATTTGTAAAAAGAGAAGGGTGACAAAATAGCTGAGCAAGAAAGGAAGACATTCTAGAGAAAAGTGCTGGGGCCTAGGGGTTCCAGCTAAGGACCTGAGCTGTTGGCTGGTTAACTTTTGGTTCAAAGATCAAAAAACACCTTTTTTTTCTATAGGTTGCAAATATTTATTGCCTGAGTGGTAGTTGTGATGAAACACCTGGAAAATTACAATATTTGTATGCGGATATTTTATAAGTAGAAGTCTTCTGATAGAAATAGAAAAGCAGAAAGTCACTATTCAGTCATGTATTCGGGGATACTTTTTAATAAAAAAATTCTTATTTTGTGTCAGGAAGAACACCGGGGAATAAAATTATTTTGAAAAGAAGCTACAATTCATACCCCTCCTCAAATGGGCAATAACTAATTGTATGTGAATAAACTTTCATATCTAGTTGTTTGAGTAAGTACTTAAGCCTTTCTTAAAATGATTATTCAGGGGAAATTATTCAGTTGGGATTATCCTTACTTTTTATAACATTTTTCTTTCCTGATATGTGGCTTTTAGCCAGTCCTCTGATTCTTAGAATGCTCCAAAAACAGATGAATTAAAGAAAAGGAAAGAAATTCAAATAAGTCAATGGGGCTGCTTGGCAGTAGTGAACATGAAACATGTGATTATAAAGAGGATGAAATGAACTAAAATCACGGCGACTGCTTTTTCCCAATAGTACTTGCTATTGCTATACTCCATTTCCACGGAAGAAGGAAAACTGAAATAGTATAATAAAAATAGCTAATATTCATCAAACTAAGCATATGATGTCCCAAAGTGCTTTTATATACTAACTCATAATCTTCACAACAACCCTGTTAAGGAAGGTACCCTGTAAGAGTCCATTGTTCAATTTTCAGGAATCTTGTGAGCCTGTTAACAGCTCGAAATCAGCCGAATTATTTATACCTTCGAAACTGACATATATTACAAATCAGAGCTTTAGAGGGGAGGGTGAGTATTTAAACATTTTCTACAATGCCATTGCCATTCTCTCTCTTTCCCAGCTAGGAAACCTGGGTCCAAAAAAGTTAGGTAAATTTTCTGGTGATGCAACTAGTAGTTGGTAGAGTTAAAAATGCACGCCAGGTAGCACCACTTGGGAGCCCAGGCTTTTAACCATCATACCAAAGTGCTTATGATGGGACTAAAATGTACCAGCTAGATTTACAAAACCTAGGACTCAAATTAGGGATCGTCTATGATCCTCTGTTTAACCATCTGAGTCTCAAGACATTTTCTAATAGAGATGTTACAATCTAAGAATGTTTCACATTTATCTTGGCTGTATTCTAAAGGAAATAGATTATGTGAAAATGCAAAATGTCCGTTGATTAGCCCCTTCCTTCCTTCCTCCTTCCCTCCCTTCTTTCTTCCTTCCAAAGTTTATGTCTTTGCAGTTGGAGTGGATTGTTTGCTGACCTCTTAGGACTTTTGGCAGCACTTGAGGAAGAGCGCAGTGAATTTTCCCACTACTGCTTCTGCACTGCTTTCCTCATTATCACGGAAAGCAAAACAGCTGTGCTGACAGTGGGTCTCATCATCAGCATTAATAAATATTTATTGAGCATGCCCTTTGTGCTGAGCTCTGAGGATACAGAGAGGTAGAAGATATGGTCCTTGAGCTTGTCCAACAANACACATGTCTCTTTCAATTCTGGTTTCCTTGGTGTATATGCCCAGCAGTGGGATTGCTGGGTCATAGCCTTGACTAGACAGACCTTAATCAGCAAAGTAATATCTCTGCTTTTGAATATGCTATCTAGGTTGGTCATAACTTTTCTTCCAAGGAGTGAGCATCTTTTAAGATAGTTAAGGTGCATATCAAAGGAATGAGATCAGTGAGCCTAGACTCTTACATCTTCTGGTACACAGAAAAGCACTAAGTTGATTAACTTGCCATATCTGGCTTTTAATTAACAGTAATCTTTTGATGTTCCAACTACCTGGCTTTTGTTGCAAAAACCCCTGTATATCCTGGCTTCTCCCTTCACCCTTCAGAGCAGTCCCTCAGAGCTATCTGAGAAAGCCCTCAGAAAGTCATCCCAATAAAACACAATTCTCAACTTTTATGTTGTGTATTTTATAGTTAACAATAACATTTGTGTTTTTGGTAGAGATTAAATGTTAAACTATACACACACTTACACAGCACCTGATACTCCAAGTACTCAATAAATGTTGGGTAATATTATTTTTCAATTCAAAACCCTCTTCAAGTTAAATGTTATGAATGGTCTCCAGATAGAAAATAATTAATTATCCAGGANTTTATAGTTAACAATAACATTTGTGTTTTTGGTAGAGATTAAATGTTAAACTATACACACACTTACACAGCACCTGATACTCCAAGTACTCAATAAATGTTGGGTAATATTATTTTTCAATTCAAAACCCTCTTCAAGTTAAATGTTATGAATGGTCTCCAGATAGAAAATAATTAATTATCCAGGATTTAACATCCTTTCATGTTAGATCAAAAGAGTCCTAGACTTTGAGATTCCCAGAGTTGGTGATGGACAGGGAGGCCTGGTGTGCTGCGATTCACGGGGTCGCAAAGAGTCGGACACAACTGAGCGAATGAACTGAACTGAACTGATAGTAATGAAAGAAAGACAAACAGATATCCTGCCTGGAAAATCAACTAACTCACCCTGAGAAACACATACATGGATTATCTATACTACCTTAATTAACATGATGAAGGAAATCCTTTCTAAATACTTTATTTTCTTCTCTTTTAGGGACAGTTCTAATTCCAGGAACCACTCAGATGACCCCAAAAGACATCCTCTACCGACTACAATCTTCAAAAGCAAAGTGCGTTATTACCAATGAAGTTTTAGCTCCAGCAGTTGATGCTGTTGCATCTAAATGTGAAAATCTGCACTCCAAACTAATTGTGTCTCAGAGCCCCAGAGAGGGTTGGGAGAACTTAAAGGAGATGATGAAGTGAGTAACCATAATTGCTTTCCATAAAAAGCTTAACCATAACAGCTTTCCAAAAAGAAATACAACATTGATAAGATAGTCAACTCTGGATTAACCAGAAAAATTAAAATAATAGACAAAGGGAAGAACTGGTGATTATAGTGCAAAGCTCTGAGGCAAGGAACTGGTGGTGTTTTTCATAAGTTGGGATCTCAAGGAACCACACTCTAAGACAGACATTAGCTATGTAAGTTTATTAAGAAGTTACCTTAGGACCAATACCTGTGAAAGAAAGGGAACAATGTGGGACTGGGCAGCAGTTGAAATGTATCATCCATGTACTTCAAAAAAGCCATCAGTCAACCTACGGAGATCACTTGGAGTTTGGATAGCCCTTCAAAGCTATGTCCAGCTAAAGAAAGAGATCCAATGCTAATCAGTAACTAGATACAAATTGTCTTTAGAAGGAGGCAAGACCTTGAGCAAGGCAACTATTTTCAGCCAAGGTAATATCTAAAGAGGGATCTCAGCACCTGAAGGGAAGCATGTCTTAAAATTCTGCAACAGGATCTAGGAGGTGCATCACAGCATCAACCACAGAGCAATTATCATCTCCCATAGGAACTAATCAGAATCAGTCCTTCTGTGGATGCTGTATTATTTCCTTGCTGACAGTGATATTTCTATCAGGTTAAAGTAAGAAGAATACTTAATAGATGCAATTAATAAAACTATTACACAGATATTCAAGCCCTGCTATGGGGTGCTTCTAGGGGTCACTTGGAACTCTGTCAAGTATTGCTTATCTTAGCTTTAGGGTCATAGCAAATTCCCTCTCTGGAATGAGCTTCCTACCTTTACTCAATGATTCTGGAACAAGTTTGCAACTAGGGACTCGTTCTTTGTCATTGTTTAGTTGCTAAGTTGTGTCTGACTCTGTGATATCATGGACTGTAGCCCACTGGGACTTGTTATGACTCTTTTAAAATAGCTAACATTTATTGTGTGCATACATGCTCAGTTGTTCAGTTGTGTCCCACTCTTTGAGACCCCATGGACTGTAGCCTAGCATGCTCCTCTGTTCATGGAATTTTCCAAGGAAGAATACTGAAATTTCCATTTCCTATTCCAGGGGATCTTTCCAATCCAGGGAATGAACCCATGTCTCCTGTGTCTCCTGCACTGGAAGGCGGATTCTCTATTGAGTTATTACCAAAGGCCAAGTTCTGTTCTAATAAAAACAGTGTTATAATTGTATAATATCTAACACTTATATGGCGCTGATTATGTGCCAAAAACTGCACTTCAGATATATTGGGTTGCCCAAAAAGTTCATTAGAGTTTTTCAATAAGATATTATGGAAAACCTCAAACAAACTTTTTGGCCAGCTCAATATTAACTCATTTAAATATCACAACAAACTATAGGGTAGGAACTGTTAAATATACAGATGCTCATGCTCAGTTGCATCCAACTCTCTGCAACCCTATGGGTGGGATTTTCTGGGCAAGAATACTGGAGTGGGGTTGCCATTCCCTCCTCCGGGGTTTTTTCCTGACCCAGGGATCAAACCCACATCTTCTGCATTGCAGGTGGCTTCTCTGGTTAGACAGATAAAAAAGGTCAAATGTTAAGATCTGGAAGAACTGGGTTTCATGCTCAGGCAGTCTAGCTTCTAAGCCCACACTACTACACGCTAGGTTTACTGCTTCTGAGAGACTGGTACAATAAACCTACCTTAGGTTTCATGAGCAATAATATCTGTGATAGGTACACAGTTATAGGTACTAGATTTATAACAAAAAAAATTATAGAATCATAGCCTAAACATTTGGTTTAGCTATGTTAGGATTTAAAAATAGAAATAGTTCTCATAGCTGAATATTTCTGATTCATTCTTTTTCAGCTCAATATTTCCTAATAAAATTCTGTATGATTCTTAGACACTCAAATGTACAGAGTTTATTTTCTCTCAGCTGCCCTGATGTATGACATATATAAAAGCCCAATTATCCTTTGGAACCAAAATGTTTTCTTTAACTGAAACCCTTCCTTCCCTAAGTGGATACTTAGATCCTCTTCAGTCTTTTTGCTTACTATATTCAGAACTATGTAGACTCTCTTGCGTGAAACAGAAAAACCATCCTTTTGAGGGGTCAGCAAATGATTTTTTACAAAAGGAATGGATAGTAAATATATAGGATTTGCAGGCCATGTAGTCTCTATCATACTTACTCATTGTCATAGTTTAAAAAGCAGTCATAGGCAATATGTAAAAGAATGGACACAGTTGTGTTACAATAAAACTTTATCTGTGAAAATAAAAGACAGGTCATGTTTGGCCCACAGGCCTGTAGTTTAATGATCCCTGCCTTATACTATTACCCATGACTCCCATTAACATACTCATGTTTTTTAAAATCACATTTTACCTCACATATACCTGATTAGAAGATCATAGAATACTCATTCTGTAGAAGGCATGATAAAATTCTTGAGTTTTTTTTTTGTAATGCTTTCACTCTTCTTCATCACACAGTAAAAAGCTATGAAGACAACTTGTTATAAATGGGGTATTGATGGCAAAGTTTAGCTTGTTTCCAGAAAGCACCTTAAAAAATGGAGAGAGATGGCTTTTATCTTGGAATTCAACCTAAGTCCCTGCAGCTTAATCAATGAGATGAAAAGGTCTGAGTAAATCCTTTTCTGTGGTAACAGTCTATGATACTGTGTTTAATGTATACAGTCACTGTAATTCTTCCTTCGTAGACATGCCAGTGACAATCACACCTGTGTGAAGACAAAACACAATGAGATGATGGCCATTTTCTTTACCAGTGGAACAAGCGGTTATCCTAAAATGACTGGACACACCCACAGCAGTTTTGGTTTGGGATTATCTATAAATGGAAGGTATTTTCACAGAACTGTAGTTTGAAGTGTCAATGCTACAAAAATGAGGATTCCTTTATTTGTATTTTAAATTTGTTTCTCTCTCTATATATAGTTGTCTATATATATATATCTCAAGTGTGTGTGTATATATATATTTATATTTATATCTTAAATGTATATATGTTGTTGTTGTTCACTTGCTAAGTTGTGTCCAACTCTTTGTGACCCCATGAACTGCAGCACGCCATGCTTTCCTGTCCTTCACTATCTCCCAGAGTTTGCTCAGATTCATGTCCATTGAGTTGGTGATGCTATGTAGCCATCTCATCCTCTGCTGCCCTCTTCTCTTTTTACCTTCAATCTCTCCCAGCATCAGGGTGTTCTCCAGTGAGTCTGCTCTTCGTATCAGGTGGTCTTGGAGCTTCAGGTTTAGCATAAGTCCTTCCAATGAATATTCAGGGTTGATTTCCTTTAGAATTGACTGGTTTGATCTCCCTGCTGTCCAAGAGTCTCTCAAGAGTCTTCTCCAGCATCACAGTTTGAAACCATCAATTCTATGGTGCTCTGTACTCCTTATGGTCCAGCTCTCACATCCATACATGACTACTGGAAAAACAATAACCTTGATGGTATGGGCTTTTGTTAGCAAAGTGATGTCTTCTCTTTTACTGTGCTGTCTAGCTTTGAAATAGCTTTCCTTCCAAGGAGCAAGTGTCTTTTAATTTCATGGCTGCAGTCACTGTCCACAGTGATTTTGGAGCCCAAGAAAAGAAAATCTGTCACTGCTTCCACTTTTCTCCCTTCTAAGTGATGGGACCAGATGCCATGATCCTAATTTTTAAAATGTTGAGTTTTAAGCCAGCTTTTTCACTCTCCTCTTTCACCCTCATCAAGAGGTTCTTTAGTTCCTCTTCACTTTCTGCCATTAGTGTGGTTTCATTTACATATCTGAGGTTGATGATATTTCTCCAGACAGTCTAGATTCCGGTTTGTGATTCATCCAGCCTGGCATTTCTGATGATGTACTCTGCATATAATGTAAATAAGCAGGGTGACAATATACAGCCTTGTTGTGCTCCTTTCCCAATTTTGAACCAGTCAGTCATTCCAAATAAAGTTCTAAATGCTGCTTCTTGACCCACATACAGGTTTCTCAAGAGACATGTAATGTGGTCTGGTATTCCCATCTCTTTAAGAATTCCACAGTTTGTTGTGTATATCAAGTTGATTCTTTGTACAGTCAGTGGCTCAGACAGCAAAGAATCCACCTGCAATGTGGGAGACCTGGGTTCAATCCCTTGATCGGGAAGATTCCCTGGAGAATGAAATGACAACCTACTCAAGTATTCTTGTCAGGAAAATCCCATGGACAGAAGAGCCTGGCAGACTACAGTCCATGGAGTTGCAAAGATTCAGACATGACTAAGCACAGCACAGAAAATACAGTCAGCAAAAACAAGACTGGGAGCTGACTGTGGCTCAGATCATGAACTCCTTATTGCCAAATTTAGACTTACATTGAAGGAAGTATGGAAAACCACTAGACCGTTCACATATGACCTAAATCAAATCCCTTAAGATTATATAGGGGAATAGGCAAATAGATTCAAAGGATTATATCTGAAAGACAGATTGCCTGAAGAACTATGGACAGAGGTTCATGACATTGTACAGGAGGCAGTGATCAAGACCATCCCCCAAAAAGAGAAATGCAAAAAGACAAAATGGTTGTCTGAGGAGGCCTTACAAAGAGCTGAGAAAAGAAGAGAAGCTAAAGGCAAAAAGAAAAGGTAAGATATACCCATCTGGATGCAGAGTTCCAAAGAATAGCAAGGAGAGATAAGAAAGCCTTCCTCAGTGATCAATGCAAAGAAATAGAGGAAAAAAACAGAATTGGAAAGACTAGAGGTCTCCTCAAGAAAATTAGAGATACCAAAGGTACATTTCCTGCAAAGATGGGCACAAAAGTACAGAAACAGTATGGACCTAACAGAAGCAGAAGATGTTAAGAAGAGGTGGTAAGAATACACAGAAGAACTATACAAAAAAGATATTCATGACCCAGATAACCACAATAGAGTGATCACTCACCTAGAGCCAGATATCCTGGAATGTGAAGTCAAGTGGGCCTTAGGAAGCATCACTACAAAGCTGGTGGAGTTGATGGAATTCCAGGTGAGCTATTTCAAATTCTAAAAGATGATGCTGTGAAAGTGCTGCACTCAATATACCAGCAAATTTGGAAAACTCAGCAGTGGCCACAGGACTAGAANGGAACATTTCATGCAAGGATGGGCATAATAAAAGACAGAAATGGTAAGGATTGTTAGTACTGTCAAGAAGCAGAAGAGATCAAAAAGTGGTGACAAGAATACACAGAGCCTTAGGAAGCATAACTGCACACAAAGCTAGTGTAGGTGTTGCAATTCCAGGTGAGCTATTTCAAATTCTAAAAGATGATGCTGTGAAAGTGCTGCACTCAATATACCAGCAAATTTGGAAAACTCAGCAGTGGCCACAGGACTAGAAAAGGTCAGTTTTCATTCCAATCCCAAAGAAAGTCAATGCCAAAGAATGTTCAAACTACTGCACAATTGCGCTCATCTCACACACCAGCAGAGTAATGCTCAAAATTCTCCAAGCCTGGCTTCAACAATATGTGGATCGAGAACTTCCAGATGTTCAAGCTGGATTTAGAAAAGGCAGAGGAACAAGAGATCAAATTGCCAACATCCTTTGGAACATCAAAAAAGCAAGAGAGCTCCAGAAAAACATCTGCTTCTGCTTTATTGACTATGTCAAAGCTTTTGACCACGTGGATCACCACAAACTATGGAAAATTCTTAAAGAGATCAGAATACCAGACCACCTGACCTGCCTCATGAGAAATCTGTATGCAGGTCAAGAAGCAACAGTCAGAACCGGACATGGAACAGACTGGTTCCCAACTGGGAAAGGAGTACATCAAGGCTGTATNTTGACTATGTCAAAGCTTTTGACCACGTGGATCACCACAAACTATGGAAAATTCTTAAAGAGATCAGAATACCAGACCACCTGACCTGCCTCATGAGAAATCTGTATGCAGGTCAAGAAGCAACAGTCAGAACCGGACATGGAACAGACTGGTTCCCAACTGGGAAAGGAGTACATCAAGGCTGTATATTGTCACCCTGCTTATTTAACTTATATGCAGAGTACATCATGTGAAATGCTGGGCTGGATGAAGTACAAGCTGGGATCAAGATTGTTGGGAGAAATATCAATAAAATCAGATACACAGATGACACCACCTCATGGCAGAAAGTGAAGAACTAAAGAGCCTCTTGATGAAAGTGAAAGAGGAGAGTGAAAAAGTTGGCTTAAAGCCAACATTCAGAAGACGAAGATCATGGCATCCGGTCCCATTACTTCATGGCTAATACATGGGGAAACAGTGGAAACAGTACCAGACTTTATTTTTGGGTGACTGCAGCCATGAAATTAAAAGATGCTTACTCCTTGGAAGGAAAGTTACTACTAACCTAGGCACCATATTGAAAAGCAGAGACAGTACTTTGCCAACAAAGGTCTGTCTAGTCAATGCTATGGTTTTTCCAGTGGTCATGTATGGACGCGAGAGTTGGACTGTGAAGAAAGCTGAGCACCGAAGAATTGATGCTTTTAAACTGTGGTGTTGGAGAAGACTTTTGAGAGTCCCTTGACTGCAAGGAGATCCAACCAGTCCATTCTAAAGGAGATCAGCCCTGAGTGTTCTTTGGAAGGAATGATGCTAAAGCTGAAACTCCAGTACTTTGGCCACCTCATGCAAAGAGTTGACCCATTGGAAAAGACTCTGATGCTGGGAGGGATTGGGGGCAGGAGGAAAAGGGGACGACAGAGGATGATACGGCTGGATGGCATCACCAACTTGATGGACGTGAGTTTGAGTGAACTCTGGCAGACGGTTATGGACAGGGAGGCCTGGCATGCTGTGATTCATGGGATCACAAAGACTCGGACATGACTGAGCAACTGAACTGAACCGAATTGAATCATGTATATCTTACATTCTGACAATATTGCTAACTCCTGAAAAAATATACAAATTTATACTTATCAAATAAAAATATACAATATTGACACTGTATGAAAGACTCTATATGTAGCAGTAAGTAATCACAGTTCCCAAACATGGGATGTCAGAGCCTGAGTAGGAAGGGGCAAGCATACTACACAGGAGGAAGTCCAGGTGAATGCTTAGTTCCAGAAGGAGTGGTAAGAGAGCCTTCTTAAGTGAACAGTTAAAAGAAATAGAGGAAAATAATAGAATGGGAAAGACTACAGAACTCTTCAAGAAAACGGGAGATGTTGCAGAGAGGAAGCCAAGTCTGACTCCATGCTGGAACTGTTTCTTTGACTTGTTTTTTGTTGCTTTTGTTATTATATATAATCACACAGAATGGTTTGCCTCACAGAATCCTGCCCCTCTGCCTGACTGTTCTGAACTAAAATGTCTTTGTTCAGAACCTTGTCCACCTGTGGATGGCAGGAAGGAAAAAATTAACACATCCCCTGCCTGAGGCTTGCCATTCTAGATGTTTCCACAATTAATGGCCTTTTTACTTTGCTTCTTTCTCTCTAGCTTTAAAAGAACCTGGCATCCAGCCCCCAATAAAATGGTTACTTTGAGGTGCTAGTCACCATCTTCTTGGTCTGCTGGCTCTTCCTTGCCTCAACACCTCGTCTCAGATTCACTGGCCTATTGTGTGGTGAGCAAAGCAAGCTTGGACTCGGTAACAGAGATACCAAGGAAACATTTCATACAAAGATGGGCACAATGAAGAATAGAAACGGTATGGACCTAACAGAAGCAAAGATATAAAGAAGAGGTGGCAAGAATACAAAGAAAAAACTGTCCAAAAACCTTATAATGACCCAAATAACCATGATGGTGTGGTCATTCACCTAGAGCCAGACATCCTAGGAGTGTGAAGTCAACTGGGCCTTAGGAAGCATTATTATGAACAAAGCTAGTGGAGGTGATGGAATTCCAGGTGAGCTATTTCAAACCCTAGAAGGTGATGCTGTTGAAGTGCTGCACTCAATATGCCAGCAAATTTGGAAAACTTAGCAGTGGCCACAGGACTGGAAAAGGTCAGTTTCATTCAAATTCCAAAGAAGGGCAATGCCAAAGGATGTTCAAATTACCATACAGTTTCACTCATTTCACATGCTAGCAAGACTATGCTGAAAATCTTTCAAGCTAGGCCTCAGCAGTATGTAAACTGAGAACCACCAGATGTACAAGCTGGATTTAGAAAAGCCAGAGGAACCAGAGATCAAATTGCCAACATCCTTTGGATCATAGAAAAAGCAAGAGAGTTCCAGAAAAACATCTACTTCTGCTTCTTTGACTATGCCAAAACCTTTTACTGTGTGGATCACAACAAACTGTGGAAAATTCTTAAAGAGATGGGACTACCAGACCACCTTACTTGCCTCTTGAGAAACCTGTATGCAGGACAAGAAGCAACAGTTAGAATCGGACATGGAACAACGGACTGCTTCAAAATTGGGAAAGGAGTACGTCAAAGGCTGTATATTGTTATGCTGCTTATTTAACTCATATACAGAGTACATCATGAGAAGTGCCAGCCTGGGTGATTCACAAGCTGGAATCAAGATTGCTGGGAGAAATACCAACAACCTCAGATATGCAGATGATACCACCTTAAGGGCAGAAAACGGAAAGGAACCAAAGAGCCTCTTGATGAAGGTGAAAGAGGAGAATGAAAGAGCTTGCTGAAAACTCTACATTCAAAATACAAAGATCTTGGCTTCCAGTCCCATCATTTCATGGCAAATAGATGGGGAAGAATGGAAACAGTGACAAATGTTATTTTCTTGGGCTCCAAAATCACTGTGAATGGGACTGCAGCCATGAAATTAAGATGCTTGCTCCTTGAAAGAAAAGCTGTAACAAACCTAGTCAGTGTATTAAAAAGCAGAGACATCACTTTGCCAACAAGGATCTATATAGTCTAAGCCATGGTTTTTTCTAGCAGTCATGTATGGATGTTAAAGCTGGGCCATAAAGAAGGCTGCATACAAGCTGAATGCCCAAGAGTTGATGCTTTCAAACTGTGGTGCTGAAGAAGATTCTTGAGAGACCCTTGGACAGCAAGGAGACCAATCCAGTCAATCCTAAAGGAAATCAACCCTGAATATTCACCGGAAGGACTGATGCTGAAGCTCCAATATTTTGGCTACCTGACGTGAAGAGCCAACTCATTGGAAAAGACCCTGATGCTGGGAAAGAGTGAGGGCAAGAGAAGGGGGCAACAGAGGAAGACATGGTTAGGTGGCATCTCTGACTCAATGGACATGAGTTTGAGCAAACTCAAGGAATTAGCAAGGGACAGAGACGCCTGGCATGCTGCAGTTCATGGGGTCACAAAGAGTTGGACATGACTTAGTGACTGAACAAGGGTTAGGAAACCAGAATATATATTGCAGGACAGTGGCCCAGTGTGAAGTGTCAAAGCCTGAGCAGTATGAGGGTATCCATGCAGTGGGAACTGGAGAGCAATGAAACTGGCGAGCAATGAAACTGGCATCAGATGTAAGAAATTGTTTAGGGTAAGTAGGGCACCAGTCCCAAGGGACAAATAGTAGTGTCACTGAATTCAGAGCCTGAAAAGGATATGTGCAGGCATCCACCATGTGAGTAGCTTGTCACAGTAGCAATGAAGGCATTCACAATGGAGAGTGACCTGGTACATTATGCAGAATGACCAGAGCCTAACCTGGGTGAGGAGGGTGTGATGGTGTGAGGCAATGGCAGGAAGAGGGGACCAAATCAAATATATTTGAAGGTAACAAGAGTCAAATTTTTCAGCTATATAAGGAAGTCATAAATATGAAAAGGGAGACAACTAGAATGAACTCAGTGGAATTGGACTGGAAGCAAAGATTCTGATATGAATTGACAGTTTTTCAATACGTATAGATATATCTATATATATATAAAAGTATTTTAATGTAAACATATGTATGTTTGTATAAACATGTACACACATATTTCTTAGCTCTCATTTGGAATATTGACATCCCAATAGCAATCAGCACATCTAGCACCCAGATCTTGAATTTCTAAATGTCATTCTCCACTAAAAAGAACCAAGTCTCCTCAGAGAGATGGCTGATTTCCGGGCTAAGACAGGGGAAGCACAGAAGAGTTTGAAATATCTTTTTGTGCCAGAAACATAAGGAAATGCTCAAGAATGATCAGGTCCATGTCAACGGGACACAGAAGCTAGCTTAATGACCAAATCTGGGATGTTTTGAGCACCAAAATAAAATAGTAATGGATTATAATTAATTGAATAAAATAAGTATCCACAAATTCCTACTAATAAAAAATGAATAAACTGAAAGTTTAATGAGGAAGCATCTCTCCACAAAAATAACAGAAAAAGAGCAACTTTAAAGAAATTTAGCACATACTTTCTTAATCAAATTATCAAGGTTAATATCATCAGTACTGGGACAAGTCAAATTAGGGTACAACCTGATAAAATACAAGAGAACATAGTATAACTTCTGTGACATTCCTGTCAAAGATGTATAACCTGAATCTAATAATGAGAAAACAAACCTAACTTGAGGGACATTCTGACATGCTACAAAATAACTGGTACAGGTTCTTCAAAGGTGGTAAAGCCACAAATGTCAAAGACTGAACAATTGTTTGCATTGAAGGAAACCTAACAGCTAAAGTAACACATTTATTCTAAACTAGATCTTTTTGCTGAACAGGACGCTACTAGAACTGGAGAAACCTGAATGGGATCTGAGAATTAGATAGTAGCATATATCCATATTTCCTGATTTTGCTGGTTGCATTTTAGTTATGTAGATATTAGAGAATATGTAAACACTAAAATATGTGGGTGGATAAAAGTTTCTGATACTGCCCTCGCAAATTTTAAGACGGTTTCAAAACAAAGTGATGAGACTGTCAACTTCCTTCAACTTTCTACCACCTTAACCTTTAATAAAAATTTTGTTTTGCCAATCTGATAGGTTCCCCCCAAAGGAATAGCATTTTAAAAGACTTCATAGCAATAATTCCCTTACTATTGTTTATCTTCTCTCTCCACTAGAAAGGTAGTAGCGATCTTTGTTTACTCACTAATGTTCCCCAAGTGCCTAGAGAGACAACAGAAATCTTATGACTATGGGGATGAATGAGACAGAATGCTCAAGAAATGATAGATTATCAGCCTTATTATTCCATTACTGGAATGTAAACTGCACGGGGGCAGGAAATTTTGTGCTTTTATGCACTGGTATATTTGCAGAACCTAGACCAATTCCTGCACACAGACTTCAAAATATTTGTTGAATATTCTTCTCGCGTGCCAGGCACAATACCGGTTTTAAACCGCCAATAATAGCCCCAAAGTAAATAGTATTGTATTATTATTTGGGAGTTCCAAACTGCCTCGGGCTGCCCTGTCGGGATCCCCCATTGCTCACCTTGGCTACAGGTTGCTGTCTTTCCTCAAGATCCCAACAGGATCTCATCTCAGCGGCTCCGACCAGCTTGCTCGGAATCCGCCTCCTCTTTCTGCCCTTCTGGAGGGTGCTCCCGCTCCTTTTCCTCTCTGGCTCCATGAGCTTGTTGAGAAAGATCGCTTTTTAGCGCTCTGAGAAAATCCCGACGCCCTGATGGCCCAGGCTGTCTCCAGAGTGGGGAGGAGCAAGGGCTTCGACAGCCTCCCTAGCACCTTTCTCAGATCCCCTCAAATCAGTTTACAGACCGCTCCCCGCCCAACGCAGAAAGCGAGGGCGCCAACCGTCTTCCCCGTTCCACGCAGAAAACGACGCAGCACCAAGCTAAACGGCTTTACTGCCGACGCTGGAGGCCGAATTCGAAACGGTCCCCCAACGGTGCAAACGCGCCTCCGTCAGTTAGGAAGAGGGAAGGGGGCGCTTCCTAACTGCTTCTCTGCCAAAAACCAGTCCCCAAACCCCGTGTCCCCGAAGACGCCGAAAGAAGTCGGGACGGAGAGTAAACATGACCGCCGCCTCTGCCGCAGCCACAATCAGAGAAGGCGCAGCCTCCCCTACTGCGCGGGGCGTTTGAATGGGCCGGAAGTGGGGGTACAGCGACTTCCGGCAGTTGGGCTGAGGCAAGAAAGGAACGTCAGGAATGGCGACCAAGAGACTCGCACGGTATGCAAGGCGGTTCTGGGCGGTGGCGGGGGATCGCTCCTGATCCGGCGCTGGCGTCCGCGTCAGTGTCCGCCGTGTTCAGCCTCCATTTTCTGCAGTTTGGGCGTGCACTGGCCAGCCTGAACTGGAAGGTCACTCTTCTGGGACTTCAGTCTCGGGCCTCAGTCAGCTCTTTGTTGGCGCGTGGAAGGACCAGGGAGGGCTCTTTGCTCTGTACCCCTGCGCCAGTGTCTGCCTATTCTAGGTCTCCGGGAACATTAAGAACGGCCCTAGGGAACCATTCGGAGGTCACCGGCAGCTATCAAGATCACTCCACCTATCAAGCTGTGCGCCCTACCACTTACTAGTGATCTGTTTAATTCACAGTGTGAATCATGGCCTTTTTCCTGATTCTTGGACACTCTTTTCACATTTCTAATTAATAGAAACGGTGGAATGCATTCCTGAAAGCATGGGTTTCACAGCTGGACCATCCTGGTTTTACATACTAAATACGTATTTTCTGGCAAATTGCCGAATTTGATTTCTCACCGATTAAATGTAGGTAGCAGAGAGGACTATTTTGTACAGTTGTTGAGGATGAAATGAGATCACTATCTTGATTCAGTGCGTAATATGTCCGTAAAGAATCTGCCTGTAGTTCAAGAGACCGAGGTTTGATCCCTGGCTTGGGAAGATACCCTGGAGAAGGAAATTGCAACCCACTCCAGCATTCTTGCCAGAGGATTCCGAGAGTTAGAAGACTGACTAAACTACCACCACCATTATATAGTAAACAATCAATAGATGTTAGCCATTATTCTCAACTTCCCATCACAGGTCAAACAGGGAAACTAAAATGAGTGGTGTCTGCCTGGTTAAACTGCCTAGCAAAGTATTGAATAATTTTGTCTCAGGACACTTAAGATGTCAGTAAGACCCCAATAAGCATGTGAGCAGATATTCGCTGGAGAAAACCAGACATGACTTTCTCAGTATTAGAGAAGCTATGTTTGGCATAAGCTATTTTGTGGTCTGAGGCTAGCCACAGTGATCCTTTTTAAAATATATATATATATATATATATAATTTTGTTTTTGGCTGCACTGGGTTTTTGTTGCTGTGCGCAGGCTTTTCTCTAGTTGCAGCAATCAGAGGCAACTCTAGTTGTGGTCTGCAGGTTTCTCATTGAGGTGGCTACTCTGTTACAGAGCACAGGCTCTAGGGTGCACTGGCTTTGGTAGTTGGCAAGGGCAAGCTTGGTAGTTGGCAAGGGCAAGCTCAGTAGTTGTGCTCCACTGGCTTAGTTGCCCCTCGACGTGTGGAGTCATCCTGGAGCAGGGATTGAACCCATGTCCCCTGCATAGGCAAATAGATTCCTAACTACTGGACTGCCAGAGAAATTCAGAAACTAATTCTATTAAAGAAACAAAGAATGCAGAAACAACTGTTACCAGGCACGAGAAGTAACAGTGGCAAAGATAATATCTCAGAAGTAAAGACTCTTAGTCCTGGGGAGTTTCCTGGTGGTCCAGTGGTTAGGGCTCCCAGCTTCCATTGCAGAGGGTACAAGTTTGATCCCTGCTCTGGAAACCAATATCCTGCAAGCTGCCAAAAAGAAAAAAAAAAACAATTCCTAGTTTTGTTTCAGTGGTATAGATCAGCCTGAAGCACTCAACCACCTGATCACTTGGAACCCAAGGGATGATGATGTTGACCTTATTGACTCTCTTGACTTCAATCAGCTAATGTTTGGAATCTCAACCACCTAAGCCCCTACATGAAATATGCATNGAAAAAAAAAAACAATTCCTAGTTTTGTTTCAGTGGTATAGATCAGCCTGAAGCACTCAACCACCTGATCACTTGGAACCCAAGGGATGATGATGTTGACCTTATTGACTCTCTTGACTTCAATCAGCTAATGTTTGGAATCTCAACCACCTAAGCCCCTACATGAAATATGCATGTACCCTTAGCTTAAACTTACCCAGTTTTGCAGTTTAGGGGCAACACTGGTGTGGGAAACACCACGAAAGATCCCTGGTGTTAGACTTACTTGCTACAAGTAATAAATCCTTCCTTCTGCTCTTTGCCTTGGTGGTCTTTTGGATTGACACCTACCAAGAGGCTTCAGGTAACAAGCTCTTCCCTTTCTGTGGACTTAGAATATTGCCCATAAGGATCCTTTATTATATATTACCTTACACTACTTTTCCATGAATATCTAGTTTATTTACCTAGATATTTTAAACTCCTAGAAGACTGGACCTGCCCTCTCTCCTTTCCACTGTGCTCTTCACACAGCAAAGGCTGGAAAAATACAAAAGCAAAATTAAGTTTTCAATGCATCTTTACCACCACTTGAGTTCCCCATTATTACTATAAAATAATAGAAGCACAGAGAAACAGTCTGTTTGCAGATATGCACTTTGAAGCCCATGCAGGTAGAATGACTCGTTGTTCAGTCGCTTAGTCATGTCCGACTCTTTGTGACCACATGGACTGCAGTATGCCAGGCTTCTCTGTCTTTTACTGTCTCCTAGAGTTTGCTCAAACTTGTCCATTAAGTTGATGATGCCATCCAACCATCTCATCTTCTGTTGCCCCCTTCTCCTCCTGCCCTCAATCTTTCCCAGCATCAGGATCTTTTCCAGTGAGTCAGCTCTTCGTATCAGGTGGCCAAAGTATTGGAGCTTCAGATCCAGCATCAATCCTTCCAGTGAATATTCAGGGTTGATTTCCTTTAGGATTGACTGGTTTGATCTTGCTGTCCAAGGACCTCTCAAGAGTCTTCTCCAGCACCAGAATTTGAAAGCATCAGTTCATCAGCATTCAGCCTTCTCTGTGGTCCA
>SJYA01002911.1:72433-132058 GCA_006410615.1 Neotragus moschatus | reverse complement strand
ACTATTTTGTACAGTTGTTGAGGATGAAATGAGATCACTATCTTGATTCAGTGCGTAATATGTCCGTAAAGAATCTGCCTGTAGTTCAAGAGACCGACGTTTGATCCCTGGCTTGGGAAGATACCCTGGAGAAGGAAATTGCAACCCACTCCAGCATTCTTGCCAGAGGATTCCGAGAGTTAGAAGACTGACTAAACTACCACCACCGTTATATAGTAAACAATCAATAGATGTTAGCCATTATTCTCAACTTCCCATCACAGGTCAAACAGGGAAACTAAAATGAGTGGTGTCTGCCTGGTTAAACTGCCTAGCAAAGTATTGAATAATTTTGTCTCAGGACACTTAAGATGTCAGTAAGACCCCAATAAGCATGTGAGCAGATATTCGCTGGAGAAAACCAGACATGACTTTCTCAATATTAGAGAAGCCATGTTTGGCATAAGCTATTTTGTGGTCTGAGGCTAGCCACAGTGATCCTTTTTAAAATATATATATATATATATATATAATTTTGTTTTTGGCTGCACTGGGTTTTTGTTGCTGTGCGCAGGCTTTTCTCTAGTTGCAGCAATCAGAGGCAACTCTAGTTGTGGTCTGCAGGTTTCTCATTGAGGTGGCTACTCTGTTACAGAGCACAGGCTCTAGGGTGCACTGGCTTTGGTAGTTGGCAAGGGCAAGCTTGGTAGTTGGCAAGGGCAAGCTCAGTAGTTGTGCTCCACTGGCTTAGTTGCCCCTCGACGTGTGGAGTCATCCTGGAGCAGGGATTGAACCCATGTCCCCTGCATAGGCAAATAGATTCCTAACTACTGGACTGCCAGAGAAATTCAGAAACTAATTCTATTAAAGAAACAAAGAATGCAGAAACAACTGTTACCAGGCAAGAGAAGTAACAGTGGCAAAGATAATATCTCAGAAGTAAAGACTCTTAGTCCTGGGGAGTTTCCTGGTGGTCCAGTGGTTAGGGCTCCCAGCTTCCATTGCAGAGGGTACAAGTTTGATCCCTGCTCTGGAAACCAATATCCTGCAAGCTGCCAAAAAGAAAAAAAAAAACAATTCCTAGTTTTGTTTCAGTGGTATAGATCAGCCTGAAGCACTCAACCACCTGATCACTTGGAACCCAAGGGATGATGATGTTGACCTTATTGACTCTCTTGACTTCAATCAGCTAATGTTTGGAATCTCAACCACCTAAGCCCCTACATGAAATATGCATGTACCCTTAGCTTAAACTTACCCAGTTTTGCAGTTTAGGGGCAACACTGGTGTGGGAAACACCACGAAAGATCCCTGGTGTTAGACTTACTTGCTGCAAGTAATAAATCCTTCCTTCTGCTCTTTGCCTTGGTGGTCTTTTGGATTGACACCTACCAAGAGGCTTCAGGTAACAAGCTCTTCCCTTTCTGTGGACTTAGAATATTGCCCATAAGGATCCTTTATTATATATTACCTTACACTACTTTTCCATGAATATCTAGTTTATTTACCTAGATATTTTAAACTCCTAGAAGACTGGACCTGCCCTCTCTCCTTTCCACTGTGCTCTTCACACAGCAAAGGCTGGAAAAATACAAAAGCAAAATTAAGTTTTCAATGCATCTTTACCACCACTTGAGTTCCCCATTATTACTATAAAATAATAGAAGCACAGAGAAACAGTCTGTTTGCAGATATGCACTTTGAAGCCCATGCAGGTAGAATGACTCGTTGTTCAGTCGCTTAGTCATGTCCGACTCTTTGTGACCACATGGACTGCAGTATGCCAGGCTTCTCTGTCTTTTACTGTCTCCTAGAGTTTGCTCAAACTTGTCCATTAAGTTGATGATGCCATCCAACCATCTCATCTTCTGTTGCCCCCTTCTCCTCCTGCCCTCAATCTTTCCCAGCATCAGGATCTTTTCCAGTGAGTCAGCTCTTTGTATCAGGTGGCCAAAGTATTGGAGCTTCAGCTCCAGCATCAGTCCTTCCAGTGAATATTCAGGGTTGATTTCCTTTAGGATTGACTGGTTTGATCTTGCTGTCCAAGGACCTCTCAAGAGTCTTCTCCAGCACCAGAATTTGAAAGCATCAGTTCATCAGCATTCAGCCTTCTCTGTGGTCCAACTCTCACATCCATACTTGACTACTGGAAAATCAAACCATAGTTTTGACTAGACGGACCTTTGTCGGCAAAGTAATGTCTCTGCTGTTTAATATGCTGTCTGGGTTGGCCATAGCTTTTCTTCCAAGGAGCAAGCATTTTTTGATTTCATGGCTGCAGTGATTGTCTGCAGTGATTTTGGAGCCCAGTAAAATAAAGTCTGTCACTGTTTCCATTGTTTCCCCTTCTATTTGCCATGAAGTGATGGGACCAGATGCCATGATCTTCATTTTTTGAATGTTGAGTTTTGAGCCAGTTTGTTTTTTTCACTCTCCTCTTTCACTTTCATCAAGAGGCTCTTTAGTTCCTCTTCACTTTCTGCCATAAGAGTGGTGTTATCTGCATATCTGAGGTTATTGATGTTTCTCCTATCAGTCTTAATTCCCCCTTGAGCTTCATCCATGTCAGCATTTCTCATGATGTACTCTTCATATAAGTTAAATAAGCAGGGTGACAATGTACAGCATTGACTTACTCCTTTCCCAATTGGGAACCAGTCTGTTGTTCCATGTCCGGTTCTAGCTGTTGCTTCTTGACCTGCATACAGGTTTCTCAGGAGGCAGATAAGGTGGTCTGATATTCCCATCTCTTGAAGAATTTTTGACAGTTTGTTGTGATCTACAGTCAAAAGCTTTAATGTAGTCATTGAAGCAGAAGTAGATATTTTTCTGGAATCCCCTTTTTCTATGATTCAACAGATGTTGGCAATTTGATCTCTGGTTCCTCTGCCTTTTTTAAATTGAACTTGTACATCTGGAAATTTTGAGATCACATACTGTTTGAAGCCTAGCTTGAAGAATTTTGAGCATTACCTTGCTAGCATGTGAAATGAGTGCAGTAGTTTATGTAGTAGTTTGAACATTCTTTGGTAGAATGACTGCCAAAGTCAGAAGAGTGCAAAGAACCAAGGTCTTTTGCCCTCAAAGTCTAGTTCAGTTTCCTCTCAATCATCACAATACATTAGTACATTAATAATGAGGGTTATGCCATCAGTTTGTTAACTTATGTAAACAGGAATATGAATGATTTTGTTGAACATACCTGGGTTGTTTTACATTTTTAGGCAGCTTGGATTAATTAGGAGAAAATCAATTCCACCAGCAAATGGAAGCCTAGGAAGAAGCAAATCTAGTAAGTAATGTGCCTCATTTCTTTACATTCTGTAGTCTTGCACTTTTAACACTGGTAATACATAAGGACACTGATCTTTTGCAGAGCAGTTGTTTGACTACTTAATCATCATTGATTTTGAGTCAACATGTTGGAATGATGGGAAATGCCACCGGAGTCAGGAAATAAGTAAGTCTGAACTTGACTGCCAGTGCCCAAAGATAGCCTGGAAAAGGGCACAGCAACCCACTCCAGTATTCTTGACTGGAGAATCCCATGGACAGAGGAGCCTGGTGGGCTGCAGTCCATAGCGTCATTGGACATGACTGAAGCAACTTAGCACACAGCACACGCAATGCTAAATAAGAAAACAAAATGATCTGTGGATTGGTAATTTACTATGAAATCTGATGACAAAAAAGACCCACAAACCTCATACTTAAGTATGTCACCATATAAAATAATTGTTTTGGGATTATATTCAAAATCTCAACTACATAGAAACTGATAAAAAATACCTTTGCAGAAAGAACTATGTTTCAACTTTCATATGGTCTTCTAATTATGGAAATACATTCAAGAGTTTTAAATAGATATACCTGTAACTTTAATAGTTTGGTTTATTCTTTGGCATAATTTTATATAACCATTACATTACACTGCTTTGGCCTTTTTAATGTGCTTTCACTAAAACAATGATTATTTAATAATACTATGTGAAGGTAAAATCAATATATACTTAATTTAAAATGATTGCAGCATTAGTTTAACAATTATGTATTCAACTGTCAATTGATGATTCTTTCATGTAGTTGAATTTCCAGCTGTATTGCTGAACACATCAACTGGAGAGATTGAATCTGAGTTCCATGCTTATGTTCAGCCTCAGGAACATCCAGTTCTTTCTGAATTTTGCATGGAACTGACAGGCATAAGACAGGTATGCCCTCTCTTTTCCCCACTTCTCATCCTCCCATTCCAACAAACAAGCAGGAAAGACATAAATATTAAAATTCAGAAAGAAAATAAAAGCTATATGCCACGTGGAATTAGATTCGTTCACT
The DNA here is from genome assembly GCA_006410615.1 of Neotragus moschatus. Lineage (NCBI taxonomy): Eukaryota > Metazoa > Chordata > Mammalia > Artiodactyla > Bovidae > Neotragus > Neotragus moschatus. The sequence goes on along the minus strand of SJYA01002911.1, from coordinate 127,744 downwards.
GTTAGAAATACTGTCCCCTCCAGAAGCCCATTGGAATCTTTAAAAATCAGAATAAATTGGACTTCCATGATGGTCCAATGATTATGACTCTGTACTCCCACTGCAGAGGTCGTGGGTTTGATCCCTGGTTGAGAAATTAAGATTCCTCCATGGTACAGCCAAAAAAAAATTGGAAAGAATAGTGTTATAAAAATGTATATCGAATATATTTTATGGAAATTAAGTAATACCAGATTTCTGCCTATTGGGATATCTTTATTGTACTTCTGTGTGATTTTAGATTAGTCAGTGTAATTTTTCTTATCTTGTAGAATTCTAATTCTAATTCTAATTGTTGTATTATCTCTCTTCTATGTGTTTTAACATCTTTTCACTAGATAAACTGTCAGTTAAAACCTCTTCCTTGTTGTATATGTTCCTCATAGTGCCTAATTATGTGCACAATAATTATGGAATTCAGTTATTGAATTCAGATTATATGACTCTATTTAGGCTCAAGTTGATGCAGGAGTCCCTCTGAAGATTTGTTTATCTCAGTTCTGTAAATGGATTCAGAAGATTCAGCAACAGAAGAAAATTAGTTTTGCTACTACAGTGTCAGATATTTCCACTTCTGAAGTAAAATTATGTGCGTTTGTTACTTGGTCAGGTAAAAAAACAACTTACATTTAGCAATCATTAATGAATAGCATTGCCACTAGGTAATTCTTTATCTTTAGTAAGAATTATAATTGTTACCTTCCTGGGCCACGAAAAGAAATCTTAAATGTCTAGCATGATGTTAACCAACAAAAGTAAACTTATTCATATATTTAAAATTTTAAACACCTTTAAAAGTTAAGCTCTAACTTTTAAGAATCTTTCTAGATTTCTCTGTTCTCCTGAATCTGGGCAAAGACCAGTAAAAGTGTTTTTATCATGGTATTTCTACAACTTCGATAAAAAGAATCCATATTCACCTTGCAATCTTTGCTTTTATACTTTCACGCTTCTAATGTAGACATCAAGGGAAAAAAATGGACCATTTAAAGTAGATCTTTTATATGCCCTAATAGAGCATTGCCATTAATAGTCAATGTTAACAATGCTCTGTCATTGACGCATAGCATTGATAATTGTGTTTGGGTCTGCATGATCAGGCCATTCAAGATGGCTGTTCTTTTGTTCTCTGTATACCCCTGCTTGACCTACACCCTACTCATATGACTGACCTCCCCTCTTAATACATACATACTTGCCTTAGCCCTTAATACATACTTGCCCTTAGCCCGGGCTAGTGATTGCTCTAATCTTTAGATCTTTAGACCAGAATCTTTATCTCCACCATGATACCTTATCAAAGGGACATGAAGGGCTTTCTCCTCAGCTNATATGACTGACCTCCCCTCTTAATACATACATACTTGTCTTAGCCCTTAATACATACTTGCCCTTAGCCCAGGCTAGTGATTGCTCTAATCTTTAGATCTTTAGACCAGAATCTTTATCTCCACCATGATACCTTATCAAAGGGACTTGAAGGGCTTTCTCCTCAGCTAGTTTCCCTGTTAACTGATGAACCAACTGATGTCAATTCCCTCTATAACTGGTAACACCTTGCCAAAGACTGCTGCCATCATGTCCTGCCCACCAATCTGCTTCACATGATGGAGTATGCTCCAAGACCTTGCTTCAGACATGTACAGTCCCCCTGTTCATTAAACCCTTGATGTCTTTGTCGCTGACTCTGGGCTCTTTCTTTGGTCTTGAGGTTGGGCAAGTACAGTGCTTGCATGGCTGTGGGGTACAGCCCAACAGGGTCCTGTAAGATGTTTGGTTTCTCAGTTACATTAATATTTTCTAGAATGTTGAAAGCAGATAATCTTTTCCATCTAAGCCTTGTAATGTGACACCTAACTCTTCTTTCTGAAATGTCAGTGTGTTTTACTGGGCTTTTAAGAAATCATTTTGAAACTTAGTTACTGACCTAATTTCTTACTAGTAAGTTATGAGTAATTTTTAAATATTAGCACAACAAAATCTTACTCTTCTATTATATGTTGCATAGTATATAATATATACCATATATTGTATATACTATATATAAAATATAATATAGTATATGTTGTTATGTGTTATTCTCAGCCGTTATTCTATTTTATGTCGACTTTCAGCATTTTGTTTATAAATAATAGCATAAGTAAAAACCGTTAGCATCATTGACTTTGTTCTAATATTCTTGATGCAGACTGGGACTTAGGGGTTTGCCTGGAGTATGAATGTAAAAGAAAACAACTGTTAAAACCTGTGTTTCTTAATTCTTGGATTGATCTCAGAGTAACTTACAAGGTAAGGGGGCATGTTCACTTTCCTTCTATTGAAAAGTTATTAAACTGTATCCTATGTATCCTATAAACTAAGCCTATGAACACATAGGCTTCCCTGATAGCTCAATTGGTAAGAATCCACCTGCAATTCAGGGGACCCTGGTTTGATTCCTGGATCAGAAAGATCTGCTGGAAAAGGGATAGGCTACCCACTCCAGTATTCTTGGGCTTCTCTTGTGGTTCAGCTGGTAATGCAGGAGACCTGGGTTTAATCCCTGGGTTGGGAAGATCCCCTGGAGAAGGGAAAGGCTACCTACTCCAGTATTCTGGCCTGGAGAATTCCAAGGACTGTATAGTCCATGGGATTGCAAAGAGTCGGACACAATTGAGTGACTTTCACTTCACACATGGGTATGGGTTTCTACAAACAAAATATTTTGTTTTGAAGCATCCGTATAAATACTTTTCCTAAAGTATATAAAAACAACACAAAAATAAGCACATTTCGAATAAAAATCACAATGGTTAACTGTATAACCTTTCACATAGTAATTATTTTTTTAAATATATTGTCTTTTATTTGACTAGATTTTCTATAGAAGAAAACCAAAAGGACTCAGTGGTGCCTTGCAGGAAGTGGGAATGCAATTCTCGGGACGTGAACATTTTGGTTAGTATATCTTGAGATTAATTTTATTATGTAAGTCATTTTATTTTTATACAGCCTTTCATTTGCATCTCATTTTTCAATGATGTCATTAACAAAGAATATCCTCAGCCTGAAAAAAGCCCTAGTCTATACATTTAGATTTTTTCCAAGATTTTCAAATTACCACTTCCTTAAAATATTGTAATGTTTTATATAAGACTGTTATCAAGTGGATTTCTAGTTTCTTAAAAAAAAAAAGTATATATGTGCTGCATCTTCTATATCCATTCCTCTATTGATGAATATTTAAATTGCCTCCATGTCTTGGCTATTATAAACAGTGGTGCAGTGAACATTGGGGTGCATATATCTTCAGATCATGGTCTTCTCTGAATATATACCCAGGAGTGGAATTGCTGGATCATAATGGTAGTTCTGTTTTTAGGTTTTTAAGTAATCTGCATACTGTTCTGTAGTGGTTGTACTAATTTACATTCCTACTGACAAGGTAGAAGGACTCCCTTTTCTCCACAGCCTCTCCAGCATTTATTGTTTGGAGACATGTGCTTTTGGCCATCTGTATGTCTTTGGAGAAATGTTTGTTTGGATCTTCTGTCCATTTTTCAGTTGAGTGATTTGCTTTTTTGGCATAGAGCTGCATGAGTTATTTATTTTGTTTGTTTATTTTGAAGATTAATCTCTTGCCTGTTGCTTCATTTACACGTATTTTCTTTGATCCTGTGAGTTGTCTTTTCATTTTGTTTATTGGTTTCTTAGCTATGCAAAAGCATTTAAATTTAATTAGGTCCCAATTTATTTTTATTTTCATTTTCATTACTGTAGCAGGTAGATCAAAATAAATACTGCTGTGATTTATGTCAGAGAATGTTCTGCCTGTGTTTCCCTCTAAGAGTTTTGTGGTATCTGGGCTTACATTTAGGTCTTTGATCCATTTTGAGTTTATTTTTTGTGTATTTTGTTGCAGCATTCAGAATCTTTAGTTACCAGCATGCAGAATGTAGTTCCCTAACCAGGGATTGAACCCTAGCAGAGTGTTAGCCACTGAACTACCAGGGACATCCCCATCCATTTTATTTTGTTTTAATTTTTATTCTTTTTTTTTTTTAACTTTTTATTTTGTATTGGATTATAGCCAGTTAGCAAACTATGTTATGATAGTTTTAGGTGAATAGTGAAGGGACTCAGCCATACATGTAAATGTATCTATTTTCCCCAAACTTCCCTTCCATCCAGGCTGCCATATAACACTGAGCAGCATGCCATGTGCTATAGAGTAGATCTGTGTTGGTTATCCATTTTAAATATAGCAGAATGTATATGTCAATCCCAAACTCCTAACTATCCCTCCCCCCACCATTCCTCCTGTTACCATAAGTTCTTTCTCGAAGTCTCTGAGTCTGTTACTATTTTGTAAATAAGTTCATTTGTATAGATAGATAGATTGTACATGTAAGTGATAACAGGATATTTCTCTGTCTAACTTACTTCAGTCAGTGTATCTGACTCTAAGTCTATCCATGTTGTGGCAAAGGCATTATTTCATTCTTTTTAATGGCTGGGTAATATTCCATTGGGCTTCCCTGGTGCCTCAATGGTAAAGAATCTGCCTGCAGTGCAGATATGAGTTTGATCCCTGTGTTGGGAAGATTCCCTGGAGAAGGAAATGACAACCCTCTCCAATAATCTTGCCTAGGAAATCCCTGGTGAGCTACAGCCCTAAAGAGTCAGACAAGACTTAGTGATTATAACTACCACAAACAATATTCTGTTGTATTCTGTACCACATCTTCTTTATTCATTGTTCTGTCAGTGAGCATTTAGACTGTTTCAATGTCTTAGCTATTGTAAACAGCACTGCAGTGAGCATTGGGATGCATGTATCCTTTCGGACCATGTTTTCTCCAGATACATGCCCAGGAGTAGGATTTCAGGATCATATGGTAGCTCTGTTTTTAGTTTCTTTAGGAACGCACATATGTTTTCCATAGTGGCTGTACCAATTTACATTCCCACCAACAATGTAGGAGGGTTTCCTCTTCACACCCTCTCCAGCATTTACTGTTTGTGAATTTTTTGATGATAGCCATTCTGACTGATGTGAGGTGAGGGATCTCTAGTTTTAATTTGTGTTTCTCTGATAATTTGCATTTCTCTGATAATTAGTGATGTTGAATATCTTTTATGTGCCTCTTNCCAACAATGTAGGAGGGTTTCCTCTTCACACCCTCTCCAGCATTTACTGTTTGTGAATTTTTTGATGATAGCCATTCTGACTGATGTGAGGTGAGGGATCTCTAGTTTTAATTTGTGTTTCTCTGATAATTTGCATTTCTCTGATAATTAGTGATGTTGAATATCTTTTATGTGCCTCTTGGCCATCTGTATGTCTTCTTTGAAGAAATGTCTATTTAGGTCTTCTGCCCATTTTTTGATTGGGTTGTTTATTTTGATGATATTTAGCTGCATGAGCTGTTTGTAAATTTTGGAGACTAATACCTTGTCTGTCATATCATCTGCAGATATTTTCTCCTATTCTGTGAGTTGTCTTTTCATTTTGTTTATGGTTTCCTTTGCTATGCAAAAGCTTTTGAATTTAATTAGATCCCCTTTATTTCTTTTGTTTTTATTTCCATTACTCAGAAACAGATCAAAAAAGATATTGCTGTGATTTATGTCAAGGAGTGTTCTGTGTTTTTCTCTAAGAATTTTATAGTGCCTAGTCTCATATCTATTTCTTTAACTCATTTTGAGCTTATTTTTATCTATGGTGTTAAAGAATGATACCTAGAGANATCCTGATCTAGTCTAGCTTATAGGTCACCACCCTCAGTATGGTCCTAATAAACAGTCTTCTGAGTTTGCCATATCCTTATTAAAAGAAACAGTTCGCTGAGACTGTCCACTCTTTATTCCATAGACACTTCTGTTGATGCAAGGCAGTTGTGTATGTGTGTCTATGCATGTATATAATTTTCTTGTATTCATTGTTTGACATTCATAAAATTTATTTGTGTTTATGCTTGTTCTATTGCTTATCAACATTTTTATGAATTAAAAAATTTCATCCTTGCTATAAGTGAATTGTGCAAAGGCAACTTATTTTAAGAACTAGTGTTTGTAGTTACTGGTTTGCATATTGGTGACTCATGTATCTTGGATAAAATCTAACTTATCTTTATAGAATTTTTTATAAACTATTATAGAAAATGATAAATTAATAAAGAAAAAGCTAACATGATTAAAAGCATGAAGTCTGAAGTACACAACCTGGATTTGAGTCACACTTTGCCTATAATCTCAGGCAAGTTAGGACACATCTCTGCCTCAGTTTCCTTCTCTGTGAAAGGAGTTTATGAGGATTAAGTAAATTAACATAGGTATAGGGCTTATAACAATACCTGGAACATACATTCTAAGTCATTAAAAATATGAGGTATCAGTTGTAGTGATTTCTTTTGTAGAATTTCAGGGAAACTTTGAAGCCCACTTACAGATTTTAGATTAAAAAAATCTTATACTTCTACTATTACAACTAGTACTTAATATTTTTAATGACTTAATATGTCCTGAGTATTGTTATAAGCCCTATACCTATGTTAACTTATTTAATCCTCACAAACTTTTTAAAAAATAAATTAAAAATCATTTTAAATTTTATTCTCCAAAAAAAAAAAAAATTTTATTCTCCAGAGAAAACCAGCAAAGTGGTGTGAATTATTCCTATTTTTCCTAAGACATTTATACTTAAAAATGGAACCTTGCTGTACATTACAACTTTATATCCTTCTCTCTTTTTGTAATTTTTTTGTTGAAGTATGGTTGATTAACTGTTTTGTTAGTTTCAGGTATACAGCAAAGTGATTCAGATATAGATAAGATAGAATTTTTTTCAGATTCTTTTCCCTTATAGATTTATTACAAAATATGGAGTGTAATTCCCCTCACAGAATCCTTTTACAGAGGAGGAAATGATGACTGATATTAGGGGAGAGACTCATTCCACCTACTGATGGCATTCAGAACAAAGGGACAAACTTCAATAATTACTGAATCTTTTCCCTACTTGCATTACTGGAATATGGAATATTATTGACCATGCCTGGCAAAAAGGACCTGAAGAGTGGCATGGAATCTTTAAACCCAGATTACCATGTGATCAACCCCAACAGAAGTGAGATTTTAGGACTTCTGTCTTCTTATTTCCTGAAGCCTCTACTTACTGACCGACCCAGCTTGCTTCTAGTTACTTAGTTCCTATCTCTGAGCTTGTTCCTAGTCCTGATATCTGATGCCAGCCTATCCTCAGCTACACTAGGGGCCATGTTAGTTTCCAGATCTGGGTAACAACTTGAACCTATCTAATTAGCTTCTGATTTCCCTGGTGGCTCAGACGGTAGAGCGTCTGTCTACAATGCAGGAGACCGGGTTTCGATCCCTGGGTGGGGAAGATCTCCTGGAGAAGGAAATAGCAAACCCACTCCAGTATTCTTGCCTGGAAAATCCCATGGACGGAGGAGCCTGATAGGCTACAGCCCATGGGGTCGTTTCTGGTGTGAACCTGGGTTGTTGGCATTCACACTGTCTTGCCCCAGTACTCCATGGAGAAGATTCAAATTCTTTATAGAGTATATATTTTCAGTCTCATTCTGTAACAGTTCATTCTAATTAGCATATTTCTATCTGCCTAGCATATTTAATACTGAGTATCTAAATTACATAATTAGTGAATGAATCATTTAGGTAATTCTGTTTCAATGAACTACTGTTTAAAAGTATGTGTTAGACTGCCAACAAACTATGGTAGAGACGAATCGCTTACCTCTCCTCTGATGGGATCTGGACTGCTGACAACAGCTGACTCTGCAACTGCAGGATGTTCAATCAGGGCGCTTTCTACCTCAAACGGACCAATTCGGTAACTGGGAAATAAAACATAAGGCAGGAATTTATAAAGATGAGCAAAAAGTTCACTCCAGACTACTAACAAGCAGTCAACACAGACATATCCACAGATGAAAATTACCCAGAAGATAATATGATATCATCTGCTCTTGAAACAAACCAGAAATATCCATCCTCATCCATATATCCTCTGTCCCCAGTGATATAGAAATTGCCTCGTAGAGTTGAAGCTGTTTTTGTAGGATTATCCTGTAAAACAAATAATAATTTTATTTTGAATGTTATTCTTTGACCCAATTGGATTTTTAAATATTTAAGGAGGAAAAAAAAGTTCAGTGTTTTTAAGAATTCTTAGAATGAAGAGGAGCTAACATGAGAAATAGAAATGGAAGTCTAGCATTGAGCCAGCCCAATATCAGAAAGGTAAACTATAACCACAAAGACTAGGCATGCTGGGAATTTTTTTAGATTGATCACAAAATAAATATTGCAGGAAGTCAGAGGAGTAGGCTAAATAAGTCTTTTGCAAATTGGTTAATATCTCAACACTCATAGGAAAAAAGAAGTCAATACACAGAGTTAAAGTACCAATACCTAATGAGTCAAAGAATGGTTTTTATGTGTTTGTTATGTATTTTGTTTGGCTTACACAAAAATAGAAAATTGATTCTGTAAATTTGGCAGGAAGCAAAAGGAAGTATTGTTACATTATGTAAAATTTACTGACAGAACCTGGGCCTTTGATTATATTGGTGTAAACTTTTCTCTAATTTGTATACTGTAATTAGAAATGAAAGTATGTTTGCAAACAGGAGCTTGGGAGGCCTCTAATAAAAGATATTTACTTCAGTTCACTGCCCCATTCTTTGTTTCTCTCACTCTTTCCATGAAGGGAGACCACTAATCAGATTTCAGGAAAATTATTGGGTGCTGATTTACAGTGGAATGGATTAATGATGTTAAGAGGGCAGTTTTCTTTCTAAGGCCCCCTCCCTTTTACTTTCATGGACTTGGAGCAGTGATCTAGCCTGGGGGGACCAGCATGCCCTTCTTTAATAAGCATTTGGTTGTTTCTTCAGTTCCCTGTCCGAGGGATTACTGTGCAGGACAACGAATCTCTCAAGAAAAGGCCAAATACCTATCTTAGTTGTATTTTGTGGCAAATAGGGATAGTTACCAGGCACTTCTGAGAAATAAATAGGAAATGAGATGCTATTTAGTAATAAGTCTCTTACTATGTAATGGGTAAAAAGGCCAAGTGGTCGGTTAGGTCGAACTCGAATGCCAATATCTCCTTCTTTTCCAGGTGGTAGAACATTGCCATTTACATCTAAAATCTAGGATGAAAGAGAGTAATTTATTTAAGGAAATTTTTATTTAATGCCACATCTGAAATCTTTGCACTGCAGTTTTTTGTTTGTTTGTTTGTTTTGCCATTTAAGAATGCAGACTTCAGAAAAATTTTAAGTTTAAAAAATTAAGCAAAATTAAAATTAAAAACTAAGTTCCTAAGAGAAATATAGTTATTTAAATTCTTATTGTAAATTATATTGTAAAATACAGGTTAGCAATATGTGAAAGAATAAAATTTTTCTTTAATTCTGTCATCCAGTAATAATCACATTCTATAGTAATATCCTTGGAGATGATATAGACAGAAAAATAGGATCACTTTATAATATAATGTTTTGTAACGTGCTTTTATCATTTGTGATATAGCTTATTGCCTTTTCTTTCATAAGTATTTCATTACTGGTTTTCCAACTTTGTGAAACAAACAAAATCTTACCTCAGAAGCCAAATGTGAGTTATCAGGAAAAGGGAACTGTTTTGTGGCTGAGACAGTGGTAGGTAAGCTGAAGCCTTGCTCTTTTATCCTCTCATGTTCTCTGAAGTACCTAATAGTAGCTGGCGTTTATTAAGCGCTTACCATATCCTAAATAATAAATGTTAGTGCTCTATTTCACATGTGCTATCTTCTTTAGTCCTTACAGCAACCCTATCTGGTTAGGAGTATTATTATGCTCATTTTACATATAAGGAAACAGAGGCACAGAGAGTTTAAGTAACGCCACAGTGCATGCTTGAGGTGAAATTCAAATCTCAGCAATCATACTATAGAACCTGTGCTTTTCATCATTATACTTCTCTGTGTAAATCTTTCCAGGGAGTTAAATTCATTTTCTAAAAATATAACTAAGCATTTCTCAGATTACTTGCTTACCTATTCTGCTCTTCTAGCTGCTTCTAAACATGAAAACCCCACACTGCTTTTATATATACCCTTCAAATCTGAGATGTAGCTTGTTAGCAAAGGATATCTTTATCTGGCCCTTTCCAGAACAAAAAGGACTTATGTCCCCAATAAGAAACTGAAAAGGCAAAGGAATTCTAAACGTAAGAACTTATTTTTAAATTTTTGCAAATAAAAAAGTGTAGATTCCCACCAAGTCATCTAATATTTGGCCACAGCTATCAAGGTATTATTGATAGAAAAGAGAAATGTTAAGAGTTCTGATTACTTTACACAGACTACTATTTAGTAGATAGGAACATAGGTAAAATATTCTATCTCTGGGGAGAATCGCATACCTCCCTGTTCAAGGGGGTCTTAGAATGTTTAAATATGAAAATTTTGAGCTTTGATCTGTGAAGTTGCAAATGTCTGACATCCAGCTAGAGTACATGCTCAGATTTTAGAATATCACTAAAGATGCTCCTAGGTAGGTAAGGAGGGGCACAATAACAAAAGCCCATGGGAAAGAGTTAAAAATGAAGGTGGCCACATGAGACAAATGCATATCAAAACTACAATCTCACACCTATTAGGATGGCTACTATCACAAAAACAAAATAACAAGTGTTGGTAAAGATGTTTGTGCACTATCGGTGGGAGTGCAAAATGGTACAGCCACTGTGGAAAACAGTACGGCAGTTTCTCAAAAAATTAAAATTACCATGTGTACAAGTGATTTACTTTGTTGTATACCTTTGTTGCGTGTTAACACAGCACTGTGAATCAGCTATACTCCAATAAAAAAATTTAAAAATAAAATTACCATATAATCCAGCAACTTTACTTCTAGGTATCAAAAGAATAAAAAACAGTTTCAAAGAGTTGCTGGTTTACTGTGTTTATCATAACATTATTCACAATGGTGGGTGTGGAAGCAACCCAAGCACTCATCAATAAACAAATGAACAAGCATAGTGTGGTACATATATGCAGTGGAACATTATTCAGCCTTCAAAGGAAGGAGATCCTGACACATGCTACAACATGGATGAACTTTGAGGACATTATGTGATAAGCTGATTACAAAAAATGACTACTGTATGATTCCACTTATATATAGTACTTAAAGTAGTTAAAATCATAGAGGCAGAAAGTAGAATGGTGATTGTTAGGGTCAGGTGAGGAGAGGAATTGAGTTACTGTTCAGTATATATAGAGTTTTAGTTTTCCAAGATGAAAAGAGTTATGGAGATGGATAGTGGTGACAGCTGCACAACATTATTTAATATGGTATTATTTACTACCATTGAATGATGCACTTAAAAATGGTCAAACTAATAAAGTTTAAGTTACATGTTTTTTACCACAATAAAAAAGATTTGGATAAATAAATGAAGGCAGAGATGCTGTTGCACTATTCCTCTCGTCCACACAAGTTTTCATTCAAAGATAGTTGTTCTAATAAATCACTGGGCTTGAATGAGTGGGGAACTGGTGGTACATTGCAGTTGGGATGGCTATAAATACAGCTATGCCTGCTAAATGTAATGTGAGGGTTGTCATCAAGAGAAAACATCTGTGTGAAATGCCAGCTTGATTACTTGTATTGCAGATAATGCTTAATATATCTTTCTCTAACTTAAGGCAGCCTATTAATATTAACCAATGAACTATTAAGTCTTTCTACTGAATATAACTAGTGCTGCTCTACCATCTCTTCTTAGAAAAGCTTTTCGAAGGAAACAAATTCAAGGGAGAGGTGAATAATAATAATAATAGCACCTATCTTTTGCTTTTTATTAGTATTATTTCATTTTTAATTGGAGGATAATTGCTTTACAATGTTGCATTGTTTTCTGCCATACAACCACCCAAATAAGTCATAACTATAACTATCCCTCCTTCTAGAGCCTCCCTCCCACCCCTCTGTGTCATCATGGAGTGCCAAGTTGGGTTTTCTGTGTTTTATATTAATAGCAGCTTCCCACTACCTATCTGTTTTATACCTGGTAGTGTATATATGTCAATGCTATTCTCTCAGTTTGTCCTACCTTTTCCTTCCCCATTGTGTCCACAAGTCTGTTCTTTACTTCTACATCCCTATTCCTGCCCTGCAAATAGGTTCATCAGTACCATTTTTTCAAAATTCTGTATATATGTGTTAATAAACAGTAGTTGTTTTTCTCTTTCTGACTTAACTTCACTCTGTGTAATAGGCTCTAGTTTCATCTACCTGACTACCACTGACTCAGATTCATTCCTTTTTATGGCTGAGTAATATTCCATTGTATACATGTACCACAATTTCTTTATTTATCCATTCATCTGTTGATGGGCATCTACGTTGCTTCCATGTTCTGCTGCTAAGTCACTTCAGTCATGTCCAACTCTCTGCAACCCCATAGACGGCAGCCCACCAGGCTCCCCTGTCCCTGAAATTCTCCAGGCAAGAACGCTGGAGTGGATGGCCATTTCCTTCTCCAATGCATGAAAGTGAAAAGTGAAAGTGAAGTCGCTCAGTCATGTCTGACCCTCAGCAACCCCATGGACTGTAGCCTTCCAGGCTCCTCCATCCAGGGGTTTTCCAGGCAAGAGTACTGGAGTGGGGTGCCATTGCCTTCTCCATGTTCTAGCTATTGTAAATAGTGTTGCTATGAACTTTGGAGAACATGTATCTTTTTCTATTATGATTTTCTCAGGGTATATGCCCAGTAGTGGGATTACTGGGTCATGTAGTAGTTTTATTCCTAGTTTTTAAAGGAATCTCTATACTGTTCTCCGTAGTGGTTGTATCAACTTTTGGTCCTACCAATAGTGCAAGAGGATTCCCTTTTCTCCACATCCTCTCCAGCATTTATTGTTTGTAGATTTTTCAATGCTGGCCATTCTGATCAATGTGAGGTGATACCTCATCGTTTTTTTGATTTCCGTTTCTCAAATAATGAGCAGTTTTGAGCATCTTTTCATGTGTTTGTTGGCCATGTGTCTTTGGAGAAAGGTCCGTTTAGATCGTCTGCCCATTACTGATTAGTTTTTCTGATATTGAAATGCATGAGCTGCTTATATATTTTAGAGATTANTTCTAGTTAAACTGGAACAAGTTGTTCACCTTGGTCCCTGTTTTATATATCAAGAAACAGACTTTAACAGCTGTAATGAACAGTAATGAACAGCAGAGCTGGAATAAAAGCCATCAGGCAATCCTACCTTTAGACAAGTTTTCATAGCAGAGTTAGAATTACCTAAAGTGCTTGTTTAAAACACCTTAGGAGTTTAGGATCCTACCCTAAATTTATTGAATCAGACTCTCTAGAGAATAAGAAGCCTGAGAATTTCTATATTTCATATGTACCTAAGTGATTCTTTATGATCAGATAAGCTTGGGAAACTAGTCTAATCTACAACTAATCCTCAGTTAAGTTTGACACTGAGATCTCTTTAAACTCATCCATTTTGTGTTTTTGTTGGTATTGTTTTATGTATTAATATAAGTTCCTTTGTCTACACTTAACTTTGGCTGGATTGATCTGAGAATAATTCTAACCCTGAGCAAAGTACACTAATGGGGTAATAGGATGCCGCCTCAGGATCAAGTGATGAAAATAGTTGCTTGACTTCCAGGAACTGGCCGGGCATGCTGCAGAAAGAGGGAGAACCTATAACTACTGTTGAATCGTAGCCTCTTTTGTCCTAGTCAACCCTTTTAGAAGATCTGGAGCTCCCTAACCAGAAGGGGCAACGTAATGTTGCAGTTAAGAGTATGGATGTACATACCAGAGTGCTTAGAATTGAATTCTAGAACTAGCAGCTACTAACTATGTAACCTTGGGTGAGTCCTTTAACCTCTCTCAACCTCATCTGTAAAATGGTTCTGATATTGCCACGTCTCTCATAGGTTCCTTCTGGGAATAAATATTTATAAAATGCATAAAACTATTTGGCACAAATAACTGCTTTGGAGAAAAAAAGAGACAAGCTAATGTTTCTAAACCTTTTCCATCTTTATTTGGAGGTTAAGATATCATGGAAGTAGCATAATCATCATGAAAACTAATAGTGTAAGGGAGTAGAAGTGGGGTAGGTTTAAACAAATTGGGTTGTTAAATATTTTCCTGGAAAGGGATGTACAAACCTTAACATCAAAAGCAGGAGAAGGTTTTCCCATTGAGCCAGGCTTAATTTTCATTCCCTTAAAATTTCCACAGATTAGTACCTAGTTAAGAATAAAAAAGAGTAAAGTAACGTTACAAATAACTTATATCTATTCATTTATCCACCATGTATTCATTCAATAAATATTTATTCAGAGCTTACTATGAACCAGGCTCACATTAAAACATATTTTCTGCTCTCAAGAATTATAGATAGACACTAATACTGTTAAAATATTAAGTAAATTTGTAACTACTAAAATATCCATATTTATGAAAACATTTATACTCATATTCACATGATACTTGTTATGCTATTTCTATTTAATAAATTCATTGATTTTTGTTTTTATTTTATTTTTTGTATTTTAATTTTTGACCAGGTACTACTTTCTCATGGATCATAAATTGAAGCAGTATATAAAGACAATGAAAAATTTATTTCAGTCTTTCCCTTATCTGCCCTATCTTATCCCTCTCTTTCCTACATAACAATTTTTGTTATTTCATTTCCTCTAGAATTTCTTCTTATTTCTATGAGCGCTTTAGATAAACCTTTTTAGAGTGTTCTTGTGAAGGAGTTTTCCAGCAAACTTAATATTTCAAGTAACAAGGAGCTCAGCATTTTCTATTTTTTCAGCAAAGCCCTAAGATATTTCCTTATTATACAAAAAGAAATCTTTTTATAGCTCTAGTATTTTTTAATTAAAATTTGTTAATGCCCTGGTCCTAGTCAATTATATAGTGGCTTTCCTCAGTGAATGACTATCTAAACAATTGCATCTCTTACAGAGCTCTTTTGTAACCATCTTCGCTCATTTTTTTTTTAAGAAACTGTTTCTTCTAATCACTCCATTCCCTCCCTATCCCTCATCACAAAGCTATAATAAACAGGTTTTTTTTAAATTGGAGGATAATTTCCTTACAGTGTTGTGTTGGTTTCTTCCATACAACGATGCATATCAGTCATAATTGTGTATGTGTATATATATATATATATATATATATCCCCTCCCTCTTGAACCTCCCTCGACACACACCCCCATTCCACCTCCTCTAGGTCATCACAGAGCACTAGGCTGAACTCCCTGTTTTAATAGCAGCAGCTTCCCACTAGCTATTTTACACATGGTAGCACTTTGGTTTTTATTTATCTGGCTGAATTGAGTTTAGCCGTGTCTTTTCAGTGAAGTCTGTATACCGTTTCAGTCTGTCCATATCCTTCGTAGATATCCAGACCTGTCCTGTTTCTCCATTGTTCAGTCACTTCAGGGTTGATTGGTTCCCCAGCACTTACACAGTGCTTCAAGCTTTTGAACTTATAGCTTCTCAGAAGACAGATAAGGAGTTAAATTTAGGAGGAAAATGGATAAAAATGAAAAATAGGATTATTTCTAGTGAAATTTCAGTACAAAATGTTTTAGTTTTTCCCCTAACTTTCCTCTCTGATACAAAATAAACAATTTTATCATGAAACGACTCCCAAACACCAAGTTTTGTTTTTTCTTTTTCTCCATTTTGTTGGTGGAGGGCGGAGGGTGGTGGGGAGGATTAGGGGTGGCGTGACTTTTTGCAGAGAAAAACCATGCCATCCCTGGGGAAGGTACCACCTAATATTATGTTAAATCAGTGATAAAAAGCCTCCTAATTGGTTAAATTGACTGTGGAGAATTTATACAATAGAACACTATACAGTTGTTTAAAAAAAATAGAAGGAATGAAGATACTCCTGGGTTGTACTATCCAATAGAATTTTTTGTTATGACAGAAATTTCTCTACTGAGCTGTCCACTATTGTATCCTCTAGGCCTGTGTGACTTTGAGCACTTGAAACATGACTAGTGTAACCAAGGCACTGAATTTTTTTTCATTGAAATATAATTGACTTATAATGTTATTTACTTTTTGGTTTACAATGTCATGATTTGATATTTGTACATATGGTGAAATGATTGCACAAGTCTAGTTAACATCTGTTACCCTACATAGTTACAAGACTATTTTTTTCCTATGATGAGAAGTTTAAGTCTACTGTCTTAGCAACTTCGAATATGTAATACAGTATTATTAATTATAGTTTGGAACTGAATTTTAATTTAATTTAAATGTAAACAACTATATGCAGCTAGTGGTTACCAAATTGGACAGCACAGTTTCAGGATGTATTGTAGATGAAGCAAAGAAGGGGCAGAACTGTGTGCATATTATGTCTCATTTTAAAAGAGTTGAGAGAGAACATACGTATATTGGCTTGTACATGCATAAATCTCAAGGAGAGGGAGAACTAAGACTGAAGACAAGGTGTGGAGGAAGACTTTTCACTATATATTCTTATATACCTGTTGAATTTTATGTCATGTGAATTGTTTCCTACTTAAAAATTAAATAAAATCAATTTTAAAGTAGTGACCAAGTAATACTTTCAAATGGAATCAGTAATAAAGTAAAAGACATTCATTTTCTTTCCTGTTTGCTGGGATAGGGTTTTGAATAAGGGTGATGTATATTTTCTCAGATCATGTGACAGACAAAGGATAAACACTGGGCTCAGAGCTATACATGTGGCTTGAACTCTTTCCTCTCTCTGCTTGAGGGAACTGGATATAGTAGTTATCATGTACAGAATATAAGCAAGAAGGGCGAGGAAGAGAAAAGATTGCTAAATACCATACCTGCTGATCTGGAGATATGTTTTTAGGCAGGGAGATATCTTTTATTTTGTATCTTCCTCTTCCTTTCCTCTCTGCCCATAAGTGCCCATTTACCAACTTTGCTTACCTGGCCTTATCATTCTGTACAAGCATTCTATATGCAGTTGGTGCTGAACAGAAGACTGTGATGGGAAACTTGCAAAGTGTCTGCAATTTAGAAGAAGTAGTCTTAACAATTTTTAATCAGTGCTTAAATACCTATGGTAGACATAATAAAACTTAGACCATTATTTATTCTAATGTAAACACTCTCATGGGCCTCCCTTGTGGCTCAGCTAGTAAAGAATCCGCCTGCAATGCAGGAGACCTGGGTTCGATCCCTGGGTTGGGAAGGTCCCCTGGAGAAGGGAAAGGCTACCCACTCCAATATTCTGGCCTGGAGAATTCCATAGACTGTATAATAGAGTACATGGACTCGCAAAGAGTCAGAATCGAATGGGCAACTTTCACACACACACACACGAACACTCTCACACCTTTCCGCTGTATATCTTTTCAGGCTTATTGATTTTCCATTGTGGAATACCTTAAATAACATTATCTACTCTGATTTCTACAAGTTACTTTATTCACTAGTCCTGTCAGTAATAGTGCTTATTCACTTCTAAATGTTGACCTCTTGTGCTCTGCCTTACTTGCAAGATGGAAGTTGGCTCAAACCGTGGCAAGTAATGTGCAAATACACATGCTCCCTGGATCCATGGAGAAAAAACACTACTCCATGCAGATTTTGCCCAGCCTGTGTCAGAAGTATTCCACATGACATCCAAAGGGGTCAAATCCAGCCAGAACCTAGGTAAAAAAAGAATCAGTTCAGTTTAGTCACCCAGTCATGTCCAACACTTTCCAACCCCATAGCCTGTAGCATGCCANTAGACTGTATAATAGAGTACATGGACTCGCAAAGAGTCAGAATCGAATGGGCAACTTTCACACACACACACACGAACACTCTCACACCTTTCCGCTGTATATCTTTTCAGGCTTATTGATTTTCCATTGTGGAATACCTTAAATAACATTATCTACTCTGATTTCTACAAGTTACTTTATTCACTAGTCCTGTCAGTAATAGTGCTTATTCACTTCTAAATGTTGACCTCTTGTGCTCTGCCTTACTTGCAAGATGGAAGTTGGCTCAAACCGTGGCAAGTAATGTGCAAATACACATGCTCCCTGGATCCATGGAGAAAAAACACTACTCCATGCAGATTTTGCCCAGCCTGTGTCAGAAGTATTCCACATGACATCCAAAGGGGTCAAATCCAGCCAGAACCTAGGTAAAAAAAGAATCAGTTCAGTTTAGTCACCCAGTCATGTCCAACACTTTCCAACCCCATAGCCTGTAGCATGCCAGGCTTCTCTGTCCATCACCAACTCCTGGAGCTTGCTCAAATTCATGTCCATCAAGTCAGTGATTTCATCCGAGCTTCAATTCCTCTGTTGTCCCCTTTTCCTCCTGCCCCCAATCTTTCCCAGCATCAAGGTCTTTTTCCAGTGATTCAGTTCTTCAAATCAGGTGGCCAAAGTATTAGAGTTTCAGCTTCAACATCAGTCCTTCCAATAATATTCAGGACTGTTTTCCTTTAGGATTGACTGGTTTTATCTCTTTGCAGTTCAAGGGACTTTCAAGAGTCTTCTCCAACTCCACAGTTCAAAAGCATCAATTCTTTGGCACTCAGCTTTCTTTATAGTCCNGGTGATGGACAGGGAGGCCTGGCATGCTGCGATTCATGGGGTTGCAGAGTCGGACATGACTCAGTGACTGAACTGAACTGAATATTCCATTGTTTGTGTGTGTGTGTGTGTGTGTGTGTGTGTGTGTGTGTAAAACATTCCCTATATCGTATATTCATTCATCTGTTGATGGGTTCATGTGTTGTTTCCATATGTTGCAATGAAAATAGAGGTATGTGTGTCTTTTATGTCTAAAATTAGTGTTTTTATGTTTTTTTGGTTAATAACTAGAACTGAAATATTTGGATCATATGGTAGTTCTAAATTTTTTGAAGAATTTGCATACTGTTTTCCACAGTGACTGCACCAATTTTCAGTCTCACCAACAGTATATGAGTGTTTCTTTTTCTTCACATCCTCTCCAACATTTGTTATTCCTTGTTTTTTTGACAATAGTCATTCTAATAGATGTGAAATGATATTGTGGTTTTGATTTGCAATTACCTGATAATTCATACTGATGAACATCTTTTCATACAGCTGTTGAACATAATATATATTCTTTGGAAAAATGTCTATTCAAATCCTCTGCCCATTTTTTAATTGGATTGTTTGTTGTTGAGTTTCATGAGTTAACTTTTGTGTGTGTGTGTGTGTAGTTTTGGCTATGCTGTGTGGCATGTGGGATCTTAGTTCCCCAACCAGGGATCAAACCCATGCCCCCTGCAATGGAAACACAGAGTCCTTCAATAGACCACTAGGGAAGTTCCATGAGTTAATATATTTTGGATATTAACCTTTTATCAGATATGATTTGCAAACATCTCCCATTTGGTAGGTTTTCTTTTTTGTTTTGTTGATGGTTTTCTTTGCAGTGCAGAGCTTTTTATTTTGATGTAGCCTCATTTGTTTAATTTAGCTTTTGCTTCTCTTGCCTGAGGAGACATATCCAGAAAGATGTTGCTAAGAAAAATGTCAACAAGCATACTGTCTATGTTTTCCTCTAGGAGTTTTATGGTTTTAGTTTTTACATTCATGTCTTTAATCCATTTTGAGTTAATTTTTATGAATGATGTAAGATAATGGTCTAGTTTCATTCATTTGAATCTTTAGGGTTTTCAATATATAAAATCATGTCATCTACAAATAATGACAGTTTTACTTCTTTCTTTCCAATTTAGATGTGTTTTATTTCTTTTTTTGCCTAATTATTGTTACTAGGAGTTTTAGCACTATGTTAAGTAAGAGTGGTAAGATTGGGTACTCTTGTTTTGTTCATGATCTTAGAGGGATAGCTTTCAGTTTTTCACCAGTATTATGTTAGCTGTGGGTTTGTCATAAATGGCCTTTTGAGGTACATTTGTTCTATCCCCTTTTTGAGAGTTTTTATCATAAATGAATGTTGAATTTTATCAAATGCTTTTCCTGCATCTACATCTATTGACATGATCATATGATTTTTTACTTTTTACTTTTATTTATTTTTTTTTTTGGCTGTGCCCTGTGGCTTATGGAATCTTAGTTCCCTGACCAAGGATTGAACCTAGGCTCTTAGCAGTGAGCAAGCAGAGTCCAAACTACTGGATCGCCTGGGAATTCTCGATTATATGATTTTTATTCTTCACTTTGTTAATGTGGTATATTACATTGATTTATTTGCAGATGTTGAATCATCCTTGCATACCTGGAATCAATCCCACTTGATCTTGGTGTTTGATCCTTTGAATGCATTTTTGTATTTGGTTTGCTAATGTTTTGTTGAGGATTTTTGCATGTATATTCATCAGAGACATTGGCCTATAATTTTCTTTTTGTGTGTTTTCATTGTTTGATTTTGTAATCAGGGTAATGATGGCCTTGTAAAATAAGTTAGGGAAGCATTCCCTCCTTTTCAATTTTTTTGAAATAGTTTGAGAAGTGCATGTGTGTGTGCTAAGTTGCTTCAGTCATGTCCGACTCTTTGCAACCCTATGGACTGTAGCAGGCTCCTCTGTCCATGGGGTTCTCTAGACAAGAATACTGGAGTGGGTTTCCATGCCCTCCTCCAGGGGATCTTCCCAACTCATGAATCAAACCTGTATCTCTTGTCTCTTGCATTCGCAGGCAGGTTCTTTACCACTAGTGCCTCCTGGGAAGCCCCATAGTTTGAGAAGGATAGCTACTAAATCTCAGTGTTTGATAGAATTCACCTGTGAAGGTGTCTGCTGGAGGACTTTTATTTTGGGGAAGATTTTCTATTAGTGTTTCAATCTCCTTACTAGTAATCATTCAATTCAGATTTTCTATATCTTCATGCTTTAGTCTTGGAAGATTGTAGGATTCTAGAGATTTATTCATTTATTTTACGTTGTCTAATTTGTTGGTGTATAGTAGTAGACTTCATAGTAGACTTATAATCCTTTGTATTTCTATTGTATTCATTGTAATTTATCCTCTTTTGTTTCTGATTTTATTTATCTGAGCCTTCTCTCTATTTTTTTGGTGAGTCTAGCTAAAGATTTGTCATGTTTATCCTTTCAAAGAACCAGCTCTTTGCATTTATCTTTTGATCAATGAACTAGTTGCATTGATCTTTTCCATTGTCTCTTAAGTCTCTATTTCATTTATCTCTGCTCTAACTTTTATTATTATTTTATTATCATTTCCTTTCTCATGTAGATTTTGGGCTTGTTTTAATCTTTCTTTTTTTCTTTTCATTCTTTTTTTCTAGCTCCTTTAGGTAAAAGTTTAGATTATTTGAGGTTTTTCTTATTTCTTGAGGTAGGCCTATATGATTCACTCTTAGTACCACTTTTGCTGCATCCCATAGATTTTGGTATATCATCTTTTTCTTTTCATTTATTTTTAGGTATTTTAAATTTTCTCTTTTGATTTCTTCAAATAGTTTTTAAGTTGCATGTTGTTTAGTCTTCACATATATGTGATTTTTCCAGACTTCCTATAGTTGATTTATAGTTTCATTTTATTGTGGTCAGAAAAGATGCTTAATATGGTTTTAATCTCCTTGATTGTATTGAGACTGTCTTTGTGACCTAACATGTGATCTATCCTGGAGAATGTTCCATGTGCACTTTAGAAAAATGTGTATTCTGTTGCACTGGATGGGCTATGCTATATTCATATAAGTCTATTAAGTTTATCTGGTCTGATGTTTCATTTAAAGTCAATGTTTTCTTATTGACACTCTGTCTGAATGATCTGTCCATAACCTTCCATTATTATGCTCCTGTCAGTTTCTCCATGTAGCTCTTTATATGTTTTGCTACTCCTGTGTTAAATGTGTATGTGTATAGTTAGATAGACAGATAGATAAATATAGATATACAGATACATAGATAGATATCAATTATTTGTGTCTTCTTGAGGGATTGTTCCCTTTGTCATTATATGATGTCCACCTTTATCTCTTCTGGCTTTATATCTTTTGGCTTGAAAGTCTATTTTCTCTGATATGAGTATGACTACACCCACTTTTTTTTGGCTGCCATTTGCTTGGAGTATCATCTAACATCCCTTCAATTTGAGGCTATTTTTTACCTTAGAGCTGAGAAAAGTTTCCTGAAGGAGGTATAGAGTTGGGTCTTATTTTTAATCCATCCAACTACTGTTTGTTTTGTTTTGTTTTTTTACTTAATTTTTTTAATTAAAAGTTTTTTTTTTAAGTTTTTCCCCGTGAATCTACATTTAGGGTAATTATTGATAAGTGAGGATTTAGTACTGCCATTTTATCTTTGTTTTCTGATTGCACTATATCTCAATAGTCCTTTTATTACCAATAACATCTTGTCTTCACTTGGGAGTTTCCCTGATAGCTCAGTTGGTAAAGAACCCTCCTGCAATGCAGAAGACCCTGGTTTGATCCCTGGGTCAGGAAGATCTGCTGGAGAAAGGGATAGGCTACCCACTCCAGTATTCTGGCCTGAAGAATTCCACGGACTATATAGTCCATAGAGTTGCAAAGAGTCAGACATGACTGAGAGATTTTCACTTTCACTTTCTCTTCATTTAGTTATAGTTTCTCTCCTTTCTCTCTTCCCCTTTTATTTTTCTGTTGTCTCGAATTATTTTGTTGTTTCAAAATTGTCTGTGTTGTGAGTTCATTATCAAATTGAAGTAACTGTAGTTATTTTTTATTTCTTTCCCCCATTAACCTTTATGCTATAATTGTTTAACAACCCATTCTGATGTACAGTTGCAATTTTCTGATTCTATTACCTTCCTCAAGCTTTTGTGTACTTCTGCCTTTTTGTTTTTGGTAGAAGAGACTTTCAACATTTCTTTTTTAAATTAAAGTTTAGTTAATTTACAATATTACATTAGTTTCATGTGTCCAGTGAAATGGTTCAGTATTTTTGCAAATTATACTCCTTTATGTTATTACAGATAATGGCTATAATTCCCTGTGCTATACAGTAGATCCTTATAGCTTGTGTATTTTACACATTGTAGTTTTTCTTTCCCCTCCACTCTGTTTTCTGTATCTGTGAATCTGTTTCTATTTTGCATACACATTCATTTGTGTCATTTTTAAATTCCACATATAAGTGATAACATATAGTATTTGTTTTTCTCTGCCTGACTTATTTCACTAAGCATAATATTCTCTAGGTCCATCTATGTTGCTGCAAATAGCAAAATTTTATTCTTTTTAATGACTGAATAATATTCCATTATATATCTCACATCTTCTTTATCCAGTTATCTATTGGTGGGCACTTGGGTTGCTTCCATATCTTGCATGGCTTTGTAAATTGTGTTGCTATTAACATTAAGGTGCATATATCTTTTTTCTGAATTAGTGTTTTCATTTTTTCCAGATATTTACCCGGGAGTGGAATTGCTGAGTCACCTGATAGTTCTATTTTTAGTTTTTGAGGAACCTCCATACTATGGCTGCACCAATCTGAGCTCCCACTAACAGTGTACAAGGGTTCCCTTTTCTCCACATCCTCTCCATTTGTTATCTGTCGGCTTTTTGATGATAGACATTCTGATAGGTCTGAGGTTATATCTAGTAGTTTTGTTTTATAGTTTTCTAATAATTAGTAATGTTGTGTATCTTTTCATGTGTCTGTTGGCCATTTGGAACTGGCACTATTCCATTTGAATGTGTGTTTTTCCTTCTTCCTGCACCAGGACCTTTGCCCCAAAGGTAGGAAGTGATAAAGGAAGTAGGGCTCGTGTGTCTAGAGGTCCAGTGTTCTGTCTATGTAGGTGTCTGGGGCTCCACTTAGATGTAGCCTATTGTCATGTCTTTTCCTGGGTTTTGGTTGCCCTATATCTAGTGCCATGCTGTGGTGTGGAATGAGCAGGAACTGGTCACCTTGGACTGGGGTGCACAGTGAGGTGGTCTCAGAAAACCTGGTAACCCCTAGGGCAGACCTCTCTCTGCCCTGCCCAGGGACAAACCAGCATCTGTATGCTCCTCACGAGAGGAATCTAAGGTTCTCCAGCCTTTCTATCTGTACCAATAGTTCTCCAAGCAGCTAGTGGGTATTGCCTCCTCCACATGGGTCCCCAGGGCTAAGATGCCCAATCTGTGACTTGACCTACTCACTCCCTAGGGCAAGTGTCCACCCAAGAAATCTCCTTTTTCCTCTAAGTTCCCTCCCAGGGGCACAGGTCCCAACTCAATCGCTTTTATTCCCATCCCACCCTTTTATATGTGCATCTTTCTCATAGCCTTGGTTGTATAGAAGTCTTTCTGCCAGTTTCCAATTAGTTTTCAGTGAGAATTTCCCACAAGTAGATGTATTTTTGATGTGTTCATGGAGGATATTACTGCCATGTACTCTTACTCTGACATATTCAAGAAGCCCTCAACATTTCCTGTAAGGCAGGTGTAGAAGTGATGAACTCCCTCAGCTTTAGTTTTTCTGCAGAAGCCTCCTTATATTGCCTTTCCTAATGGAATCAAATAGATCTCTTAGAAATTCTGCATTAAAAAAAATAAAACAGTTATCCTTTCTGGTCTGGATCATTTCTAGACTTCTGAAGTCATGCTTGCTAATTCTTTCTTCTTTATGGTCTGCTCTGTTTCCAGTGCTTTCTATTGCATTATTTATATCATTTACTGAGTTCTTTGGCTCTAGAAATTCTGTTTGTATCTCATCCAACCTTTTGGTAAAATATCCCTTCTGTATTTATTCTACTTTATTCCTGAACTCATTGAAATGACTTTCTGAGTTTTCTTGTGCTTATTGACAGCTATTTTGAATTCTCTATCTGATTGCAATCTTCCATGAGTTTAAGTTTGGTTTCTGGAGAAATGTCTCTTTCTTTTTGTGATACCTTATTACTGTGGTTTTTCACAGTACTTGATATTTTGTGCCTCTGCCCACACATTTGAAGGAGTGAATATCTTTCTTATTAGATAAGATTGTTGTGTGTGTGTGTGTGTGTGTGTGTGTGTGTGTGTGTATGCTCAAACATATCAAACTCTTTGCAACCCCATGGACAGTAGCTTATTGGGCTCCTCTGTCCATGGAATTTTCTAGGCAAGAATACTGGAGTTGGTTGCCATTTCCTACTCCAGGGTATCTTCCTGACCCAGGAACTGAATGAGCATCTCTTGTGTCTCCTGAATTGGCAGGCAGATTCTTTACTACTAGGGGCCACCTGGGAAGATTTGTTTACTTTGATTCTAAAAATTCAATACATTGGTAATTAAAGGACCTTCTTTTCTTTCCAGCAGGTGGCACTACAACACGAGTCTTTGTTTTCCCTAACCTGACCAGCCTCTGACAGTACTACGGAATCAATATTTTCCACCCTATTACCTCTGTCAGGGGTGTGCCTGGAGCCCTCATTGTCACTGCTTGTGCCTTTGGAGTCTTTGGTGCCTTCTGCTGCAAGTGTTACTGTTGTCGCTCATGTGACCACTGGATGCACCATGATGGCAGGCACCTCTGCTACATCTGGGGTTGTTGGGGTTGTCAGGTTTGCAGGTACTGCTGCCTTGTGCAGGGGTGCTGGAGCCTTAGGCACCCCTGTAGCTGGTAGGGCTGGGGTTGCAGGCCCTGCCACTGCTGTCTGGTTCCCTTTAGCTGCAGGTACTGCTGCCGCTGGGAAACTAGAGTTGTGTACACCACCTCCCCAGCTACCACTGAGTTCTTTCTCAGATGTGTGTTCATCCACTGTGGTCGGAGAGCCAGGATTATGGGCACTCCCCCACCTTGTTCCCTCGATTCCACCTCCTATGTACCATTCCATCCACCTTCAGATGTACAGATGTATGGATCTCTCTGGTATCCTGATGTGTTGGGCAGAGGACCTTTGTAGAGTTATATATGTTTTACTTGTTGCAAATTGAAGGAGAGAGAAAAAGGAAACATCTCACACTAATATGATGTTGAATTACCACATCTAGATGATTTTTTAAAATTTATTGAGATATAGTTGATTTTTAAAAAACTGTTTTTATTTTCAAATTTTATAAAAACTTCTAGAAAATTCTAGAGGGTGCACTGGGCTCTACACTGAGTTTCTGAATGTCTTTGGGCAAATGACTTAATGTTCCTTTTTCCTCAACTATGAAAGCTTTCCCTTTTCTGTTTATAAAATGAGATCTTCTCTTCCTAATCATAAGGCTCTTGTGATGATAAAGTGAGCAAAATGAGAGAGTAACAGGCAGGAA
Organism: Neotragus moschatus; assembly: GCA_006410615.1. NCBI lineage: Eukaryota > Metazoa > Chordata > Mammalia > Artiodactyla > Bovidae > Neotragus > Neotragus moschatus. The sequence continues at coordinate 101,455 of SJYA01002911.1, read as the reverse complement.
GCCCAGGGGTCTCTAAACAGAGGAAATAGGCTGCAAGTGTCAGACATATTTTCTCTTTCTCTCTCTCTGTCTCTCTCTGTCTCTCTCTGTCTCTCTCTCTCTCTCTCTCTCTCTCTCTCTCTCTCTCTCTCTCGTAAGCGGCAGGAGGAAACAAACGTCAGATTTTTTTCCCCGCCTCTATACAAAATTAAAAGGGGGTTTCGCTTAAAATTCTGTGTTGCCATGATGACACCTGGCTCCTCCTGAACTTAACTTTTCTCAAATCTTGAGCTAACCAATACATTTTTTTCTTATGGAAGTGTTTGTCTTAAGCTATGTTAATGAACTATGTATTCACCCTAGACTCTGTCTTTCTTCAAGTCAGTTTGATTAAGATTCAGAACAATAAGAGCTCAACAAACCTGTCTGTTTTACTCATACATTGTTCTCCTAATCTATGTTAATAAAAGTATATATTTACTTGGAAACCTGTCTTTCTTCAAGATTCATGTCAGTCATTTTATGGCCCAGGATGACTCACCAGGTGCCAATGTTATCTTAAAATACATGTTGTGGGTGAGGGACCTGGTGCCTCTCTGAGTTTTACAATATCTCCTTTCTCTAATTAACAGCTTGCTGATAGGTATATAACATACTGCTGAAGGCTAGCAGGGGGGCATTCTTTCTGCCCCCTTCTGATGTCTATGTCAGAAGCTTTCTCTATCTCTTTTATACTTTAATAAAATTTTATTACACAAAAGCTCTGAGAGATCAAGCCTCATCACTGGCCCCAAATGAATTCCTCTCCTCCAGAGGCCAAGAATCCCAGCGTCTTTTCACGGCTCAGCAACAATCTTTCAAAATGAGCGAATGTTTATTATAATTCCGGAGGAACCACAAGTATTATATAAACTTCTTCAAGAGATTGAAGTGGGATAGTAGATTTTTGTGGTAAACGGCACTTAAAGGAACATATTCTTGGCAATTACTATTTTTTTTAATGATTATATACTGAGATTTCTGTTGTAAAGGAATTTGACCTACAATACATATGCAAAAGTTTGAAAAAAATATGATGAGTTTGTTGTTGGCCCTGGAGACTATAGGCATATCTCTCTAAGAACTTGGAAATAAGGAAAATAGATTGCCTTCCAAGAGCTAAACTGTAAACTCAATATAAAATAAAATAGAGATATTCATAGTAAATATAAACAGACATAATGATTCACAGAGCAGCAAGATTAAGCCATACCCTTATATATAACATATTTATATAGAATTGGTTTCAGAAAGGGATATTGCAGCCACAGAACATAGAAAAAGAAGACTTACTAGGGCAAATCCTGATAGTACTCATCTAAGTCTGTCTAGAGGAGAAGTCTCTGTTAAGGGATTTTACGTATTATAGTCCCCGGGATGAGGTGGCACTGTTTTCATTTTCTCAAATCTACAAATTATTTCTTGCCTCAGGACTTTGCAGAGCTTTTCCATTTGCTTAGAATGAATGCTCCCATCACCCATACCTTCTCCCTCTGGCTGACTCATCCCTCAGTTTCAGCTTAAATTATGCGCCTGACCTTCTCTCAGTCTGTAGTAGTACCCCTCATACATTACAGTGGCTCTTGTGCTATTTCTTTTATAGCACTTGTCACACTTATCAACTCTCTTATCAGACTCTCTCTCCCGCTGGATCATAAACTCCACAGCTCCTAAAACATAGCAAGTGACCAGTAAACACTTATTGCTTGAAAGGATGATGGGTATAAGATGAGGTGGATGAACTGAGCTTTCAAACCCCAGAGCCAATAAATTAAATTACGAAAGTTACTTGTTTTGTCCGCTAAACAAACTTCTTGCTTAATTTTGTCTTACATAAGTCTGTTAGCAGGGAGAGAGGGCTACTCTTGCCAGAGTCTTTCGGCCCTTCAGGCAAATTAATAAATTGGTAATTTTATACACCCTGTATCATAAACAGGATAATGAGAGACCTCTCCTAAGATGCAGAGCTCCACTCTCCACACACTAACATAAGCTGGTTAGTGACCAGAGCAAAATCTGCCAATATACCCAGGCTTTCTTGTCATTCTCCAGGCCCCCAAGGGAGAGATGCTTACTTCTTCTAGTTCTGTGGTTCTCAAACTTGGACATGCACCAGAATAACCTGCAGGGCTTAATAAAACATTTCTAGGTTTTTATATCTCGACCCCAGTTTTAGATTTGGTAAACCTTGAATGGAGCTAAAGAAGTTACATTTCTCCAAGTTTCCAGTAATTCTGATTTTGAATGCTATATTGTAACATTATCCCTCTTCAGTACTATCTACTTTTTCTTTTTTGAAAGCACAGTAACAGTTTCTCACTACTATACCCTTTAGTAATGCATCCCCAACATTTTAAGACTCCTCTAAAGGCACAGTTCAGTTGTATATTTTTCTTATTTTATTGCAAAAACTACCAACTGTGCAACAGAGCTTATGTAGTGTATCCCCTTAAAAAAATATGAAAATAAGAATTATCCACCATCTAGCTTTAAAAAGAGAGTTTAATAATATGTTTAAAGCCTTCTGTGAGCTCTGCCCCAAATTACCAGGTAGTCATGATCCAGAATAGTGTGTTAACCATTCTTTTGCATTTCTTTATAACTTTGTCACATGTATATAGCCCTATGTAATACATAAATAGCTGAGGCTACTTGCAAAAATTAGTTAAGTTTTTATTAAAAGGGAAAAATTATTAAGAAATCGAATAACTATAAGTTCATTTTTAATTCTACTATGAAGACTAGTATTGTTAGTATATTAGATTTACCATTTATTCCTCCTCATTCTAAGAGAACCTGCCTTCCTTCTGCCCACAGCCCCAATAACCAAGCTTTATTAGTTGAAGCTGCCTCTGATCACTTCTGATTGGCCTAATCTAAGCTGTGCCAATCAGATTCTGCCTTAAATTTTGAGAGACTGAGTTGATTAGTGGATGTGACATATAGGTTAGGATCTGAGATATTTGTCTGGCAAATCAAAACCATGCACCAACCAAAGTGAAGAAAAATTATTCCTTAGCAAGAAAGAAGAGGTCAAAGGAGCAGGAGTTTGAGAGAAGCAGAGAGACAAGAGGCCCTGTGGCTTTGTTAGGGGAAGCGCACTGACTGAAACCGCCCACCCTGGCCAGGCACCATAGTAACCATTTGCATGAGTTGTTTTACACAAGAGGTTCTGGTAAGGAACACAGAACTAATAAGCCTTCACTAACTGGAAGAGTTCGGGAAAGGTCGAAAGGAGACACCACATGTCCGACCACCTCCCAGAATCCTTCTCTCTAGCATCCATCTTGGTTGAACAAGTCATGCACCACCAGGAAGTTCTCTAAGTCAGAATGATTGGCTATAGACAACCCATTAGAAACGAATCCCATCACCGTGAAACCCAAGACTGCAAGCCATGTGACAGAGCTGTTCTCCTGAGTTCCCTTACCTTTTGTTCTCCACCTGGGTGCCCTTTCCCAATAAAATCTCTTGCTTTATCAGCACATGTGTCTCCTCAGACAAGTCATTTCTGAGTGTTAGACAAGAGCCCAGTTTCGGGCCATGGGAGGGGTCCCCCTTCGTGCAACAGCTTCAGAGCAAAGAAGGTAGAGACAGAAACTGCCTGCTGAATAGCCTGTTCTCTTACAGAGGCCAGTTTTTCTTTCTTCACTTTTTCCCCTGTAAAATTCTCCAGTAAATATTCAATAATTCTTCTTCACTATTGAACTATTGAATATGAATGGATTTCTGGTCCTGGTAATCAAATAGTGTGTTACTGGGGCTTCCCTGGTGGTTCGGTGGTTTAAAATCCACCTTGCAAGGCAGGGGACACCAGTTTGATTCCTAGTCTGGGAGGATCCCACATGCTACGGGGCAACTAAGCCCGTGTGCCAAAACTACTGAGCCTGCACTCTGTAGCTCATGAGCCACAACTACTGAAGACTTCGTGCCCTAGGGCCCATGCTCCACAACAGGAGAAGCCATTACAATGAGAAAGTTCACACACCACAACTAGAGAGTAGCCCCTAATCTCTGCAACTAGAGAAAGTCCGTGCAGCAAAGAAGAACTACTGCAGCCATAAATAAATATATATATATATATTTTTTAATTAAGTCTGTTACTAAGCTGTTTTTTAGTTGCTAAGTTGTGTCCAACACTTTTGTGACCCCATGGATTGTAGCCACCAGACTCCTCTGTCCATGGGATTTCCCAGGCAAGAATACTGGACTGGGTTGCCATTTCTTATCCAGGGTATCTTCCCAACCCAGACTGAGCCTGCATCTCCTGCATTGACAGGCAGATTCGTTACCACTGAGCCACCAGGGAAGCCCTGAATTACTAAGAGAGTGAGCTTGAACAGAATTCACGAAAGCAGTCATTTTGTTAAAAAAACTATGCAAAAGTGGACGGTGCAACTCCAGTGAATACTTTACAAGTAAAATGCAAGTAATGATTACAGTAAATTAAGAAAGTTAATATAATGATTTATTATGATAATAAAGATATTAATTCAACAAATATTTTGCTGAAATTTACTGTAAGCCAATCTTTGGAGTCACTGAGATGACTATATCATAGTCATTGCCTTTTAGAAGCTTTTTCACAGTCCTATAAGAATGACTGAGGAGCAACTCCACGTCCAAGGAGCAGTGGCAGCACGGGTTCAGGAGGGATGAGAGAAGCTACTCCACGATCAAGGTCAGGAGGGGTGGCCATGAGGAGATACCCCTTGTCCAAGGTAAGAAGCACCAGCTACACTTTCCTGAAGCAGCCGTGAAGAGATACCCCACGACCAAGATAAGAGAAACCCAAGCAAGATGGTAGGTGTTGTGAGAGGGCATCAGAGGAGACACATTGAAACCATAATCACAGAAAACTAGCCAATCTGATCACACGGACCACAGCTGTGTCTAACTCAATGAAATGAAGCTAAGCCATGCCGTGTGGGGCCACCCAAGACGGGCGGGTCATGGTGGACAGGTCTGACAGAATGTGGTCCACTGGAGAAGGGAATGGCAAACCACTTCAGTATTCTTGCCTTGAGAATCCCATGAACAGTATGGAAAGGCAAAATGATAGGATACTGAAAGAGGAACTCCCTAGGTTGATAGGTGCCCAATATGCTACTGGAGATCAGTGGAGAAATAACTTCAGAAAGAATGAAGGGATGGAACCAAAGCAAAAACAATACCCAGTTGTGGATGTGACTGATGACAGAAGCAAAGTTCAACGCTGTAAAGAGCAATATTGCATAGGAACCTGGAATGTTGGGTCCATGAATCAAGGTGAATTGGAAGTGGTCAAACAGGAGATGGCAAGAGTGAACATCAACATTGTAGGAATCAGCAAACTAAAATGGACTAGAATGGTGAATTTAACTCAGTTCAGTTCACTTCAGTTCAGTCACTCAGTCATGTCTGACTCTCTGCGACCTCATGAATCGCAGCACGCCAGGCCTCCCTGTCCATCACCAACTCCCGGAGTTCACTCAGACTCACGCCCATCGAGTCAGTGGTGCCATCCAGCCATCTCATCCTCGGTCGTCCCCTTCTCCTTCTGCCCCCAATCCCTCCCAGCATCAGAGTCTTTTCCAATGAGTCAGCTCTTCGCATGAGGTGGCCAAAGTACTGTAGTTTCAGCTTTAGCATCATTCCTTCCAAAGAGATCCCAGGGTTGATCTCCTTCAGAATGGACTGGTTGGATCTCCTTGCAGTCCAAGGGACTCTCAAGAGTCTTCTCCAACACCACAGTTCAAAGGCATCAATTCTTCAGCACTCAGCCTTCTTCACAGTCCAACTCTCACATCCATACATGACTACTGGAAAAACCATAGCCTTGACTAGATGGACCTTAGTCAGCAAAATAATGTCTCTGCTTTTGAATATGCTATCTAGGTTGCTCATAACTTTTCTTCCAAGGAGTAAGCGTCTTTTAATTTCATGGCTGCGATCACCATCTGCAGTGATTTTGGAGCCCCCAAAAATAAAGTCTGACACTGTTTCCACTGTTTCCCCATTTAACTCAGATGGCCATTATATCTACTACTGTGGGCAGGAATACCTCAGAAGACATGAAGTAGCCATCATGGTCAACAAAAGAGTCTGAAATGCTGTACTTGGATGCAATCTCAGAAACGACAGAATGATCTCTGTTCATTTCCAAGGCAAACCATTCCATATCACAGTAATCCAAGCCTATGCTCCAACCAGTAATGCTGAAGAAGCTGAAGTTGAATGGTTCTATGNATTGGAACAACACTGTCTCATATTGTGAACCACTTAACTTATTTCTTACAGCTTTCCTCCAAGAACATTTTAAAGCATAAACATTTGCCAATTTTCTAGGTAATAAACCCAGCCTTTTTAAAAAAAATGAAACACTGCACTTAAAATCATGTGTATTAGGGTCCTTTGTTGGATGGTTTTATTCTTCAAATACTCAAGTGCCAGAAAAATCCATATGAAAACAAAATACTGATTTATGCAATGCATTTACTTCTAATTTTGTAACAGAATAGTTCAGTAGAAAAACAAATGGCTGCTAAAATTAAATGGCTTATAGAAATCATCAAAACCTCCCAGCAAAAAGAGCAGATTTAGTGATACTACAGTTGGTGAAGCTTAAAAAGCAAACTATCAAAGACAATCATGTAGTTATTATTCATTTTTGCCTGACTTAGCACTGGACCAAGGTCTTTTACAGAATCAATGCCTACACACACTGGACTATGCCTGCATTTATTTCATTACCAACAGTAGTCAAAAACCAAGTAAACTAGAAAAGGAGCCATTAAGGATCCTAAAAAAAAAGGCAAAATTAACTGAGAAATGTTGCACATACTGTTCCTAAATGAACATTCTTGATTAAATAGCTGTGAAGAGACTTTTAAGAGCCCCTCCATTCATTGCTGCAGTTGAATAAACGATCATCGATCATTTCAGCTGGAGGAGCCTGACTGTGTCACAGGGTATTGGGGACACTCTGCATTCCTGTTCTCATCACAGCCGTGCATTTGGCCCATGTTTCACGTGGACAGAATAAAGGTCCTGATCCCCGGTCAGGGATAGCAGAATGGAAAAAGGATAAGAAGGATGATTTTTTCCCCTATTTTCTGAATGTATCTCATGATTCAGAGTTCAGTGCTATCATTGTTACAGGATAAATTTATGATCAAACATAAAATGTATAAACAGTTTAATAATCACTTGTAAGCATACTATTCAAAATTAAATGCTGCAATATTAAATATGCTATTCTCAGGTAACTCATATCTACACTTACATCTACACATTATTTATCTGAATAAATATAAATGTCTATAGTTATATTTCTATATGTGGAATTTTAAAGCAATTATGAAAATAATAGATTTCCTTAAAATATTGGCAGTAAACATGTGCTAGTACCCTAAAAATGGGAGATTATCTAATAGCTTTAAATTTTAATTATTTTCCTGTATTCATAGTATAATTTACAGCACAGTTGCTAGACTTGGAAAAAGTTGATCACACAAGTTGCCATTCCCCCCTCAGTAACCATGAAAGAAATGCAATATTCTATTTTTTCATTTATGTTTTAAGTAACTGTTATTAGACTCGAGATGTAGTTTAAATGTACCAAGAGCAAAAGTGAATACAGAAAGTGTTTCAATGGCTTATATTTCTTCAAACCAAGAAATGAATTTCCATCTTTAAATATGTTCAATATAACCATTTTACTGGGAACCGTTTCCTTGTATATTAGAACTTTTCCAGTCTTCTGATAACTTCAGTTTATCAGTGTGAAAGTGTGTCGTTTGTGTAAAAAGTGACACTACATGCTTCAATGTCATTTTCTAAAATGTAGATAATTTAGAAAGAAACAAAATGAAGTCACTCATTGTGTCCAACTCTTTGTGACCCCACGGACTGTAGTCTACCAGGCTCCTCTGTCCACGGGATTTTCCAGGCAAGAATACTGGAGTGGGTTGCCATTTCCTTCTCCAGGGGATCTTCCCAACCCAGGGATCAAACCTGGGTCTCCTGCACTTCAGGCACACTCTCTATGGTCTGAGCTACCAGGGAAGCCCTTAAATAGATGTAAACATTATTCTGCAGCAAGCATTCAGCAGGAAAAGTTCTGTTTTAAAATAGATTTTCATTAAAACTTACTGAATACACTCAACACACCATATATAATATATTAATAGTACAAACCATTTAGAAAATGTCTGTACCTCTCATAGTACAGATAATCTTTCTTTCAGAATTTAAGGGAGATTGTAAGAAGTTTCATTCATAAATAAGAATGCTGTCTCAGAATTCTGAACCACCTAAGGCCGAATCTTGCTTTTTCAATAATTTTTTCCTTGTGGAGTGTTCTTTGAGCATATTAACCTTTATAAACCTCAATTTACTCAGTTGTAAAATCTTCAACATACTAGCATTTATTTGTAAATTATAATAATAATGCAAAACCATTCTAAAGATGCATTTCTGGGTAACATGAATTACAGAATACATTATCCCAATATATTCAATTAAATATAAAATTATATTTATAGTTCAATATTTTCATGAAATAATGCATCACAAATATGTACACTAATTAGAATATCACTAACAAATACAAGTAACAGAACCCTCTATGCAGATTCAAACAGCAAATGAGTAGGTTAGAATATAAACTATTTACCCACAAGAATCTGGAGGAGTTATGTACATTTAAATATAGAAGTTTCAAGAAAAACTCAGAGGAAGAGACCAGATTTAAAAATAGTTCTCTTCCATAAAATTCAACAGAAGTTATCTTCAAGTTATGATAGATATTCTCGAGAAAGTGGACAATATATTTTCAAGCTGGCTTATACTTTAAAAATGCATTACCATAGAAAAACAATCTTATCCTCAAAAAAGTTTTTTTTTTTAAAAAAAAAAACAATATACTGCTAAACCACTGAGACCATTAAGATATTAATAGCTTCATTCAAATCTAAGTTTATTAGCTTCCCCTCATGCATTTTGTATTTCATCATTGTTCCCTGAGGAACTTCACACCATACACATTGAAACTATCATTGCACATGTCAAGTTGATTACATGAACAGTAAAGATGCAATTTCTCCCTAATAAAGGAGCCTTGATATCAACACAACTATTTAAAATTTAAATATGTGAAATCCCTATTTTGGATCACTTTCCTAAGAGGTACTTGTAAATTTTTATCACTATTATTAAGTAGGGTGATGCAGTAGCAACCATAATAACTAGTTCTTGAAAAGTGTGCTAAACGTCAATGTGTTCTAAGGAATTCAAAGATGGACAAACTCATGTAGTTTGGAGCAGAAATAGCACCCATTGGAGATGGGTCTTAATTCAGAGCTTCCACTGACACAGTCAAGAAATATTTCCTGAGCACTATATTCTACCTTTTCTTCAAGACACATAATAGGAGCTCAGTATATGTGGGTGCAAAATGGTATAGATCACCAAAAAAATATTACTGATCAAAAAAAGATTACACATATTTTAAAATAAAAATTATTAGTTTTCTTTAGGCAGATCATATATCCTACTGGATGAAAGTTTTTACCACTTACTACATATTTTAGTCACTATTATGAATGAGTCATCTTTCTTTCTTGCATAAATAACAGCTAATAATTATAATAATGATAGATAACAGCTCTTCTAATTTACCACATGTTCATGCAGAAATATGCTTGTTTTATGCCATTATCAAACCCCTTTTGGTGATTCATCTCAGGTTACTGCAACTAAAAGACTGAGTGACTTTCAACAAACATTTATTTGATACAGTTCTGGAGGCTGGAAGTCCAAGATCAAAGTCACAGAAGATCTGCTGTCTGGTAAGAGCACACTTCTTGGCTCATAGATGGCCATCTTCTTGAATCCGAACAAGGCAGAGAGCAGAATGGAGCAAGCTCTCTGGTGACTATTATAAAGGCATTAATCCTTATAAGAGACCTTATGACCTCATCTAATCCTAATCACCACCTCAAACCTCTCACTCCCATCACATTAGTTGGGGATTGGGGGAGTTCAACATATGGATTTGAGGAGGACACATTCAGTCTATAACAACAACATGTTGAATTTTCATTTCTTTTTTCCTTATAAAGTGACTGACCTACTATTAAGCATCAACATTTATTAAGATACTGCAAAAGTAGAGTTTTGTTTTGTTTGTTTACATATTGCATTTGTTCCCTTCAATGTATATATAATAAATGGCATCTTTATATAAGTTGTCTTCATCACTGTCAAAATTCGTACTTTTCCACAGTGACACCACAGCCCTCCATTCAGAAAAGAACATGATCCTGAATCTGTGAAGAAAAATTTAGGTGAATTTTTCATTTCTTTAACATCAGTTTATGTCAATACAATAATATCATAAATATATAACTTTGTGTATGTATATATGCAAGTTATTTACACAAGTATATATCCTTCAGTGACATTCACATATGCATAAATTTATATGTATTATGTATGCATATATATACATATTTATACATGCATGTGTGTGTGTATAAGACCTGCAATTAATAGGGAAAACTTCCAAAAGAGCTGATTTATACACAATGCATATTTTTCAATTTATACCATACATCAATCTTTGCCTAATGCATATAAAGTTTACAAGTAATTCTCTTTATATTAGTTTGTGTTTTTCATCTTTTCTTGAGAATCTATAATGTGTCTCAAATTGAAAACTCAATTCCTGTCTCTTCTTTGGAAATACAAAGCAATTTAGTTGGAGAAGGCAATGGCAACCCACTCCAGTACTCTTGCCTGGAAAATCCCATGGACGGAGGAGCCTGGCAGGCTGCAGTCCACAGGGTCGCTGAGGGTCAGACACGACTGAGCAACTTCACTTTCACTTTTCACTTTCATGCATTAGAGAAGGAAACGGCAACCCACTCCAGTGTTCTTGCCTGGAGAATCCCAGGGACGGGGGAGCCTGGTGGGATGCCGTCTATGGGGTCGCACAGAGTCGGACACGGCTGAAGTGACTTAGCAGCAGCAGCAGCAGCAATTTAGTATATGACATGCTTTCTCTCACTTTAGTAGGCCCAGTTTGGACTTCTGAACCTTTTCCTTTGGATCCTACATGATCTGTCACCTACTTCATCTTTTAAACAAGTTTCCCCACATTTTCCAGTTGTGTCAGGACTTTGTCTTTCACTTCAGAAAACAAAGATCATGGCATGTGGTCCCATCACTTCAAGGCAAATAGATCGGGAAACAGTGGAAACAGTGACTGACTTTACTTTGGGGGGCTCCATAATCACTGCAGATGGTGACTGCAGCCATGAAATTAAAAGATGTTTGCTTCTTGGAAGAAAAGTTATGACCAACCTAGACAGCATATTCAAAAGAAGAGAGATTACTTGCCAACAAAGGTCCATCTAGTCAAGGTTATGGTATTTCCAGTAGTCATGTATGGATGTGAGAGTTGGGCTGTGAAGAAAGCTGAGCAGTGAAGAATTGATGCTTTTGAACTGTGGTGTTGGAGAAACTCTTGAGAGTCCCTTGGACTGCAAGGAGATCCAACCAGTCCATCCTAAAGGAAATCAGTCCTGAATATTCATTGAAGGGACTAATAATGAAGTTGAAACTCCAATACTTTGGCTACCTGATGCAAATAACTGACTTATTGGAAAAGACCCTCGTGCCGGGAAAGATTGAAGTTGGGAGGAGAAGGGGATGACAGAGGATGAGCTGGTTGGATGGCATCACCAACTCGATGGACATGAGTAGGCCCTGGGAGTTGGTGATGGACAAGGAAGCCTGGTGTGCTGCAGTCCATGGGGTTTGCAAAGAGTCAGACATGACTGAGCAGCTGAACTGAACTGAAAGATCTGGATCTTTGCTGGTTTAGATATCTGTTTTGTGGCAGAATTTCATGGCTTAGAGTTCATTTTTCCACTCTCACTTCTTCTCCTCCACTTTTGAGATGTATATGTGTTTTCAAAATGTTTAATTATGCAACATTGGTTTTTATGCACTTCTATTTCCCCTTTGAAGTGACATTATTTTCAATGCACTTACTTTCTTTCAGGCAATTTTAAGACATTTATGTATAATTTAGTGGGAGAAGATATGAGATGTTACTGTATGTATATGATGAAATATTTCCTTTTTCTGTACAAATCTCTACTCAGATAAAGAAGGGACTGTTTAATATTGCATATGTGTTAATAATACTTTATAATAAAACAATGTTTTAACAGTATAGATAGTAAAAAATATTATTTATGTGATATCTAAATTATGTCAAACAAAGTATGGTTGGCAGATGTAGAAAATAAGCTGGACAATCCCACTCTTCAGCATATATCTGGAAAAATATATAACTCAAAAAGATACATGCACCCCGATGCCCACTGTGGCACTATTTGCAATAGCCAGGACATGGCAAAAACCTAAGTGTCCACTGACAGACGATGTGATATATAGAGACAATGGACTACTACTCAGGAATAAAAATGAATGAAATAATGCCATTTGCAGCAATGCAGATGGGCTAGAGATTATCAAAATAAGTGTAGTAAGTCAGAAAGAGAAAGGTAAATGTTCTATGATATCACTTATAGGTGGAATATAAAATATGACACAAATGAACTTATCTATGAAACAGAAACAGATTCACAGACTCAGAGAATAGACTTATGGTTACTAAGGGGGAGGGTTGGGAAAGGGATAGACTGGGGGTTTGGGACTGGCAGCCACAAGCTATTATATTTACAATGGATTAAAAAGGTCTTATTATACAGCACAGAGAACTATATTCAGTCTCCTGTAATAAACCATAACAGAAAAGAATACTAAGAAAAAATAGATTTTACTGAATTACTTGGTTGTACACCAGAAACTAACACAACATTGTAAATCAACTATACTTCAATAAGATAAATTTTTTAAAAAGAAAATGAGCTGGGAAAATGTATGTAACTTACTCAAAGTCATAGAACAAACAAAACATGAAGCAGGGATTCAGATTTGTGTCAAAACAATGCNAAAAATAGATTTTACTGAATTTCTTGGTTGTACACCAGAAACTAACACAACATTGTAAATCAACTATACTTCAATAAGATAAATTTTTTAAAAAGAAAATGAGCTGGGAAAATGTATGTAACTTACTCAAAGTCATAGAACAAACAAAACATGAAGCAGGGATTCAGATTTGTGTCAAAACAATGCATGAATTTTTTTTACTAAACCAAACTCCCTCTGAAATTATTTCAAGAAGCAACAGACTAGAGTAACAGAGTTGGATACTATAGAATCTTGGATTGGCTGTCTACTCAGCTACTTACTATGTCAAATGAATTTATTTATCTTAACTGCAATAATACTGTCCTCAAAATGTCAGTGATAATGCATCAACTTCATGGGTCATTGACGCAACTGAACAAAATAAAGTACATGAAAAGGCCTGATACACTATGGATGTTGAGTAAATATTGCTGAATGAAATTTAAACCTTTAAATGATTACTCACATCAGAGTATATCAGTTTTGGCTTTCCCTATGTAGCGAACTGGGCTTCCCAGGTGGCATTAGTGGAAAAGAACCCGCCTGCCAACCTAGGAGACCTAAGAGAGGTAAGTTCAAACTCTGGGTCAGGAAGATCCCCAGGAGGAGCCTGGTGGGCTACAGGCCATAGAGTTGCAAAGAGTTTGACACAACTTAAAGACTTAGCATGCACACATGTAGCCAACTATTAGCCAATTTAAAACTCTTGAGAAGAGCTGAAGACGAAGATGACTCAGTATGGTATGGCATAAAGTCATACATAGCTGGGCCTCTAGCACTAAATATTAATCCTGTCTGGGACTCAGAATGCTTAATGACATAAATACCTGGAGACACACACTTCAAATTTCTACATAGATATAATACAGTCAGTATTGTAGCCACAGAATCACATCATACATATTAAAGGATGGCACTGAGACTGATGATCCAATCAGCAGAATTGACAAGGGTAAACTGACCAGCATAAATTCCTTAACTTATTCATCCATCCTTTGGACACTTGCTGTGGTCCTGACACTCCGTTGGATACCCTGTACACAGGGAGAGAGTGGCTTACCCTTCAGTCTGCTAAAAAAGACGTTACAACTATTTTCATTTGACTCTTCTTCCATATATGAAACACTGATAGATAAAAATGGAATCACCTGAGATAATCAGGCAGCAACAGTATCTTTCAGGAGAATAACAGTCATAATCAGCTAAAGGGAAATCTGATGATTTTCCTTTAAAATTGAGTATTATATTTAAAGTCCAATGATACAGTAGTATACAGTTAAAAATACTTACGAATCATAAAATACATTTTGTAACTCCCTTCTTATACTTTCAGGACTTGTAGAAAGAACTGCTGTTGACTCCTATAGCATGCTAATTACCTAATGAGGACCTGCAGACAGTGTTTCCTGACTATTCTTCAGGAGGNACAGTAGTATACAGTTAAAAATACTTACGAATCATAAAATACATTTTGTAACTCCCTTCTTATACTTTCAGGACTTGTAGAAAGAACTGCTGTTGACTCCTATAGCATGCTAATTACCTAATGAGGACCTGCAGACAGTGTTTCCTGACTATTCTTCAGGAGGGTGTTCATTGCATCCACCAGTGCTCAAAGAAAGAAGGTATTTAAGAAGCTAATTTCCCACAGGAATAATATATGGTTTCAACACGTTCAGGGGGTGTTCTTCCACAATTATCTTTTACAATTTTATCTTCCAAAACGAACACATTCTTTTGTTGTTGTTGTTCCCTGAGTTAAACAGCACACTGGCAAAAATGTCTTAATAGCTGATAGGTACCAGTTAAGCAGGGAGCTTTTGTGTAAGTTCGCACAGTGGTTTTATTTTCTGAGCCAACACAGAACAAATGTAATAATGAGCAAACTCTTACTCACCTAGGGCGAGTTACAGTGATAGCTGCATTGACTAAGTACAAAACATTGAACTGATGATACAGTTGCTTTTGGATTTCTTTTAACTCACACCTGATTTGGCTCCATGTTTAATAAGGGAACCTGGGCTTCCGCTCAATTGTGAATGACCTAATTTGAGGAGGCACAGAGATGTGTAAAGTCAGCACTGGCTTTTTCTTACTTATGATAATTCAACAATTATCGTTTCCATTTTTTGCAGTGTTGCTGGGGGGTGTGGGGGGGAACACTGAATTTATCAGCTTTGAAATGAGAATGGCTAGCGCATTCCAGATATCTAACTGGGGAATCTCTATAGACAGCAAATGCTTTTTGGGTGTGCTTTTTCACTCTTTTGATGTTTGTTTCTGCTTCTATACCCTGGGCTATATTGTATTATTTAGAATTAGAACTTTTCTTTTAAGTGCATGAGCATAAAGCTGGCATTTTTCTTTTGTCAAAGGTAAAAGGAATCCTATGAAGTCAAAACACTAAACAATAATTGGTTCTTCTGAGTTGAATATAGTGGTCTAAATAACAAAAGTATATTTTTAAACTGACAAATAGTTGATTTGCAATATTGTGTTGGTTTCAGGTATACAGTACAGTGATTCAGCTTTCTATCTATATATGATCTTTTATATACTAAAATATTGTTTTTCTGATTATTTTCCCTTATATATTATAAAATATTGAGTGTATCTCCCTGTGCTAAGCAGCAGGCCTTTGTTGACTATCTACTTTATATATGTTATATATAGGAGTGCGGGTAGACTAATTCCAAACTTGATTCCCTCCCTGCCATTTTCCCCCTTTGGTAACCATGAGTTTGTTTTCTATAGAATACAAAAATACATTTTATAATGAATTTTGAAAAAAAATAAGCAATATCACAATTGATTATAGAATATTTGGAAAATATAGGAAAGGCACAGAAATGAAAATAATCCTGACACTCAAGACATATTAGTGTATTAATGTCCTGATAGTTTTTCCAAATTCATCTTTATATCCATACATGTCTGATATTAGAAATATACTATAAACATAGCTTTATTTATTATTTTCTACAGTGCATGTTCTTTACCAGGCTAAACATAAGCCAAACACAATTTTAATAGGACATACCAATTCATTATACAGTTCTACTTGATTTATTTAATGATTTTCTACTTTAGCCATCCAGATAATTTTACTTTTTAATATGAACTGCATTATAATAAACATCATTTTATTCATTGTACATCATTGTATTCATTCGATCAATAACTTTTGAGTCCTTTGTGCAAACGACTATTTAATAAAATCGGTCTTTGCTCTCAAAAACTTACTGTCTAGTGGCCTAGACTTCCCCCTGAAATCCCAAACAGCAGACACCTGGACTAAAAAATGAGGAAGAGGGTATCTTGATGTATAAAAGGTTTATTGAGAATGGATGAGTTCATAAAGGCTTTAAATCCAATTAAGAGATTTCAACATTCATGGGAAATAGAGCTGTTGCGGAATTCAACTTTGTATTTTTCAAAGATTCCTTTGGTTCCATTGAAAAAAATGGATCTGAAGGGGTCAAGATTGAGTAGATAGGCTGTACCACCATTCAGGAATGACTGGATGACATAAACTAGGGGACTTANAAGAGAGTTCCAGAAAAATAGCAACTTCTGCTTTATTGACTGTGCTAAAGCCTTTGATTTTGTGGATCACCACAAACCATGGAAAATTCTTAAAGACATTCGAATACCAGATCACCTTACCTGCCTCCTGAGAAATCCATATGCAAGTCAAGAGGCAACAGTTAGAACTGGACATAGAAAAACAGACTGGTTCCAAATCGGGAAAGAAATATGTCAAGGCTGTATATCGTCACCATGCTTATTTAACTTCTATGCAGAGTACATCATGCGAAATGCAGAGCTGGATGAAGCACAAGCTGGGATCAAGATTGTCAGGCGAAATATCAATAACTTCAGATGTGCAGATGACACCACCCTTATGGCAAAAAGCGAAGAAGAACTAAAGAGCCTCTTGAGGAGAGTGAAAAAGTAGGCTTAAAACTCAGCATTCAGAAAACTAAGATCATGGCGCCCAGTCCCATCATTTCATGGCAAATAGACAGGGAAACAATGGAAATAGTGAGACATTTTATTTTGGGGGGCTCCAAAATCACTGCAGGTGGTGACTGCAGCCATGAAATTAAAAGACATTTGCTCCTTGGAAGAAAAGCTTTGATCAACTAGAGAGCATATTAAAAAGCAGAGACATTACTCTGCTAACAAAGGTCCATCTAGTCAAAGCTATGATTTTTCCAGTAGTCATGTATGGATGTGAAATTTGGCCCATAAAGAAAGCTGAGCGCCAAAGAATTGATACTTTTGAATTATGCCTTTGGAGAAGACTTTTGAGAGTCTCTTGGGCTGCAAAGAGATGAAACCAGTCAATCCTAAAGGAAGTCCGTCCTGAATATTCATTGGACGGACTGATGCTGAAACTGAAACTCCAATACTTTGGCCACCTGATGCGAACAACTGACTCATTAGAAAAGACCCTGATGCTTGGAATGATTGAAGGCAGGAGGAGAAGGGTACAACAGAGGATGAGATGTTGGATGGCATCACTGACTCAATGGACATGAATCTGAGCAAGCTCCAGGAGTGATGGGCAGGGAAGCCTGGCATACTGCAGTCCATGGGGTTGCAAAGAGTAAGACGTGACTGAGTGACCGAACTGAAGTGAAATGATGAGAATGACAGATTTATAAACAAATAGTATGCCCAGACAAGACAGTACAAGTTAAATTAGAAACATACTATTTCTTTAGGGGAGCCCAAAAAAGAAAGCATCTAGACTGGGAGACCGGGGTGACATTGCTGAGAAGGTGACATTAGAACTGAAACTTTTAAGTTTAATAGGAGTTGTCCAGGGGATTAGGTGTGAATGAAAGACTTTCTAAGCATAGGAAATAATGTGCACAAAATCAAGGAGACAAGAATGATCACAAACCTTATAGGAAACTATTTGAGATGGCTGAAGAGTGGGAGTGTGGGAAAATAAAAAAAACAAATGGAAGATAGCTAGAGCCTTCCGCAATTCACCTCAGATTTTATCTGGTAGGCAACAAAGAGTTATTAAATACTATCATGCAACAAAATAAAAGGATAACATATGTGTTCTAGAAAGAACACTGCTATGGAGGATGAACTGGATTGAGATGGGGTATAGACACACACAGAATCAGGAGTAGGGATTCTTTTGGGAAAATCCACTCAAAAGATAGTAAAAATGAAGTAAGGAAAGGGCAATGAAGTTGGAGAAGAGGAGGTACTTTGGAGCCATGTAGGAAGTCAAATTTATAAGATGTAAGAACTGATTAGAAAGGAGGAGTAGCAGATGCCTGGCTTAGGGCACTAGATGAATGGTAATTACCCATGAGGGGAATAAAGATTTGATGCAAGAACTAGGATGGGTTCCTTGAGTTTGTGACTGAGTTGCAGATGATTATGGATCCTATAGGAGAAGAGAAGAAGTTGATATATAGGTGTTTGATTGTTGATTGATATTAACTTAAATGTATTTCATTATTAAAAAAAAAAAACCCAACTCATAGTTAGGTCAAAAGATAAGACATATTTCCAACACATTTCTAAGGTTCTTGAGAATAATACCATGTTGTGTATAGTTCTTCAAATAATTGGCCAAAATAAATGTCTCATGTTTACTTAAATGTTCTGGAAAATCTCTCATCCACCATACTTTAAATATTGCAACACCAACACTACTAACCTGTGCGCAGACAGGCTATATTTGCAAGCCACCATTCAGGGATCCTGGGCAAAAGCAGAATTACTCGATCTCCCCTTTGCAGGCCACAGGCTTCTGTAAGTATATTTGCAAATTTCCTTGATAAAGATCCTAGTTCCTCAAAACTCCATCTCACTTCTTCTCCGTTTCCATTTATCCACCAGAAGGCTGGATTGGAAGGTCTCTTCCCAGCCTGAGAAAAGACAAACCAGTCATAGATTTAAAGGTGGTTATGTAGCTAAATTCTATTTCAATTGACTTAATGTAATATTTTCTCTGAAGACAATTCACAGGTCTTTAGTTAGGACATACTTGAAATATTTGGGAGTAACTCTGGGGTCCTTATTTCTAGATTTTGGGAGCCATGTCACTTCTTTCAACACATGTGATTTCTCATTTAGCCTGATGATTTTTCTTTCCATAAAGGTAGAATTCTTGCATCCCTTTATATTTCTCTCAATGATCTTTGCCTTATTTTCTACCATTTTTTATTCTTGGGTTCAGATTTCATTCTAATCCTTTATATTTATTTATTTTTAATATTTATTTATTTGTTGGGCCACTTCAGGTCTTTGTTGTGGCACACAGGATCTTCACTGCAGCACATGGGATCTTTTGTTGTGGCCTGTGGCCAGCAGGTTTAGTTGCCCCATGACATGTGAGATCCATGTTCCTTGCTTTGGAAGGTGGATTTCCAACCACTGGACCAACAGGGAAGTCCCTACTCCTTTTTATTTTTTTTAAAAAATTAATCTATAATCATACATTTTTATAACCCAGGCTTTTTCAACCATGGAACTCTTAATCGTGAACCAGATGTCCTGTGCATTACAGGGTATTTAGCAACACCCCTTAGTCTCCACCGATTAGCATACACCCTCCCCTACTCATAGCAACAGACATTGCCAAATGTCCCCTGGGGGAAAAAAAATCACTCTCAGTTAAGAAACTGCAGTCTGACTGGTCCTTGCTCCATACCTTTTCCATATTGGTCCATTGGTCCAGGACATCTTTGGCAAAGTTGAAATGCTCTGGGATCTCTAGTTTAAAGTCTTGTTTCATGGATTCATAGTTGGAGAAATTCTGAGGGGTCACTGTTCTGTAATCTTTATGCAATGCTCTCATAGAGCCAGGAATTGCTAGGCACTGAAAATATTTGGCACAAAGTAATATCTTCATGGTGACAAGGGCTAACGTCAGTCTGGCTAAGTATTTTAGCACCCAGGATTTCTACAGATACCAATCCATCTAAAAGACAAGCAAAAAGACATGCATTTGTTTCAGCCATATCCCCAAGCAGCCAAGTTTTATTATTATTAATCATCATAATAGCACTATTTTTCTGAGAACTCACTACGTCCCAAATACTGTGCCCAATGCTTTACTTACACACAATTTATCATTAAATCTTCAGAGTAACCCTGTAAAGTGGATGCTATTATCATCTCTGCAGATGGAGACTATGATGAGTAAAAGGTTGTCTCAGTTGTCTCTGGTTTAAACAACAGATAATTATTTCTCACAGTTCTGGAGGCTAGGGAGTCCTAGATCAAGCTGCTGGCTGGTTCAGTTATCCCATGAGGGCTCTGTGCCTAGCTTGCAGATGGTTGCTGTCCCTCTGTGATCTCACATGATGGAGAGAGAGAGAACTCTGCTCTCTCTTCCTCTTCTTGGAAGATACTAATCCCATCAGGGGCCTCACTGTCATGACCTCATCTAAATCTAATTATCTACCAAAGGCCCCATCCCCAAATACTGTCACATGGAGGTCAAAGCTTTAACATAAGAACAGTTTTGAACTGGGATAACATTCAGTCTGTAACAGATGCATATATTGGATTTGAACCTAGTACTGTCTCATTCCAGCCCATTCTTCTGATGAGTAAGGGCTAGTGCCTCCCATATACATTTCTAAAAAAGAAAAGATCTGGGTCATCCAGTTACTCTCAATGAAAGCAAAGGGTTACACTTTTAATCTCTTTCATCTAAGGATTTCAAAAGGAGTGTAGAAATGTTAAGGAGAATTTTTCACCATGTATAATCCATAGATGAAGAAACAGGTAGCAAAGTACCAGTTACTCATGAAAGCACTGTCAAAAGTCCTCTAGTTTATAGACTATAATTCCCACACTTCAGATAGGAGCCAACACTACCTCCAGGCTTGAGGCTGCATTTACCAGAGATATGAAAATAGAGTCTAGCCTTTTGTAAGAGAGGCCTCTCTGGGCCACCCAGCACTCCCTCCTTCTGTGGGAAATCATTTGATCACAATGTCATTTATTTGGCTGAGGTCTCATAATTGAGGCTATTTAAAAACAGTTTTAGGGATTAAGGGTTTTCTTCTTTATACTTTCTGTAATCTTCCAAATTTCCTGCAATGAAACACTACTCTCACAATCATTGCTGCTAAGTAACTTCAGTCTTGTGCGACCCCATGGACGGCAGCCCTCCAGGCTCCCCCGTCCCTGGGATTCTCCAGGCAAGAACACTGGCGTGGGTTGCCAGTTCCTTCTCCAATGCATGAAAGTGAAAAGTGAAAGTGAAGTTGCTCAGTTGTGCCTGACTCTTCGTGACCCCATGGACTGCAGCCTACCAGGCTCCTCTGTCCATGGATTCTCCCGGCAAGAGTACTAGAGTGGATCACCATTGCCTTCTCCAGCTCACAATCATTAAATCATCATTTTTAGCTTCAATTCTAACTTTACAGCATGTAAGGCAGGGTAGCTGTGTGGCAGCATTTATATGTATTGATATATTTCCAAACAATGATTAATAATGGATGCCAGCCATACATTTAATCCTAAATGGATCTGGCAATTGGGCATCATATTGTTGCACTCAATGCATCCTCATGGTTACTTAATATAATGATTTATTATGATAATAAAGATATTAATTCAACAAATATTTCACTGAGATTTACTGTAAGCCAAGGAGACGTGATTACATCGTCTGACCCTTTGATCTATTTGTGTGCAGACCTGACAAGAGAATGAGATTAAGCCCTTTGAAATCATCTGATTTAAACCTCCTCATTTTTCACCTGCAAAGAAAACAGGATCCCGCAGAAGGCNTATGATAATAAAGATATTAATTCAACAAATATTTCACTGAGATTTACTGTAAGCCAAGGAGACGTGATTACATCGTCTGACCCTTTGATCTATTTGTGTGCAGACCTGACAAGAGAATGAGATTAAGCCCTTTGAAATCATCTGATTTAAACCTCCTCATTTTTCACCTGCAAAGAAAACAGGATCCCGCAGAAGGCAAGCAACTTGACATCACCAGATGGTCAACACCGAAATCAGATTGATATATTCTTTGCAGCCAAAGATGGAGAAGCTCTNAATTTACACAATCCCCTGAGGTTTCTTATCCCTTTTGTAGTTAATAATTTACACACGCCACAGGCTTTTGGAGGAATGGGCAAATAATGTATTTTTTAAGGGGACAATGTCCATGGAGTTGCTGGCGGGGTTAGTTTCATGAAGAGATTGAGGGAATTTTCTCTCAGAAGCAGGAAAGAAAAAAGGGTGAAAGAAAATAAAGCAGTTTTGAATAGAAAGGAAAGAAATTAAGGTATAGGTTACTCTAGGTCTCAGTGAACCAGTGGCTATGTTTATTTTTGGACCTGTTGAACCGGTCAGGACTAAGAATAAATAGTATCATCAGCTTGCTCTTCTGGTTTCATCCTTCAACACTTTCTAGTTCACGCCAGGTAAAAACTGAAGTCTTCACATGGACTGCAAGAAACTGCATGATCTGGCACAGTGTCCTTTCTGACCCACTGCCCTCTCCTTTTCTCCCTCACTCTGCTGCAGCCACATCAGCCCCCTTATTCTTCTTATAACATACGTGTTACAGCCTTTGGATCTTTGAACTTACAGTTCTCACTACCTAGAACACTCTTCCCTGGACTATTGCCTTCACCAAGTCCCTCTTTTATGAGATGCCCTCTCAAAGAGGTATTCCCTTACCACATTTTCTAAAATAGCATCCCTCATTTTTGTCTCTTTACCCTGTTTTAACTTTTTACATCTCTTACTACCACCCTTGCTGCTACTGCTGCTGCTAAGTCGTTTCAGTCGTGTTGGACTCTGTGCGACCCCATAGACGGCAGCCCATCAGGCTCCCCTGTCCCTGGGATTCTCCAGGCAAGAACACTGGAATGAGTTGCCATTTCCTTCTCCAATGCATGAAAGTGAAAAGTGAAAGTGAAGTTGCTCAGTCGTGTCTGTCTCTTAGCGACCCCATGGACTGCAGCCTACCAGGCTCCTCCATCCATGGGATCTTCCAGGCAAGAGTATTGGAGTGGGGTCCCATTGCCTTCTCTGTACTACCACCCTTACAAGTAAGTAATTCTTTTTTCCATGGATGTATCACTATCATCTAGAACAGTTGTTGGCAAATTTTAGGCATTCAATAAATATTTGGTGGGAAAATGAAAAGATAAATTACTCGCTTACACATGACAAAAACCCAAATCAAATTCACTTAAACAAGATGAGGAATTTATTTGTCCCTTTTTAGTTCTAGGAGTTTGTTGTTGTTGTTGATTCCTTGGGATTTTCCCTGTAGATAATTATATCATCTACAGGTACGGACAGGTTTACTTCTTCCTTTCAGACATATGCCTTTTACTTCCCTTGTCTTATTAGACTGCCTAGAATTTCCAGCACTATGTTGATTAAGAGTGTTGAGAGCAGACATCCCTGCCTTGTTCCTGATACTAATGGGAAAACATTCAGTCCTTCATTTTTAACTTGATAAAGAGCATCTACAAAAAACTTTATCAAGCGTAGGAAATTCTCCTATGTATTCCTATTTTCCTGAGAGTTTTTATCATCAATAAGTCTTGAATTTTGGTAAATGTCTTTTATGTATCAATTAACATCATCATGTGATTTTTTTCTTCTTTACCCTGTCAATAAGGTAGATTATGTTGATTGATTTTTGAATATTAAACAGCCTTGCTTCCTTGGAATAAACCCTACTTCGTCCTTTTGTATAATTATTTTCATATATTACCAAATTCTATAGTTTATTTTTCTTGCCAAAGTTTAGAACTTTTTAGCAATTCTTTGAAGAAAGACCTGCCCTAGTTTTCTCTACTTCTGAGATTCTGATGACACAAATGTTCCTTTTTTTTTTTTTTTTTTTAAATGATAGTCCTACAGATCTCTGGGGCCCTGATATATTTTTTTTTAATTATATGCATTTCAGGTGTACAGCATTATAGTTCAGCATCTATATACTAGAGTGATCGCTACTACAAGACTAGTTACCATCCATCAGCATACAGTTGACTTGCATTTCATCTACCCTAAACCACCTTACCCTCTGGTAACCACTGTTTTGTTCTTTGTAACTGTGAGTTTTTCACTTATTTGTTTTATATTCCTGACCCAGGGATCGAACCCGTGTCTCCTGCATTGCAGGCAGATTCTTTACCATCTGAGCCACCAGGGAAGCCACCTATACATGAATAAAAATTATATGGTAATTTTCTTTCTCTGTCTGCTTACTTTACTTAGCATAATACCTCAAAGTCAATCCATGTTGTCACAAATGGCAGGATTACATTCATTTCTGTGATTGAGTAGTATTCTATTTAAAACACACACACGCATATATGAACATATATATGTTTATCCATTATCTGTTACCTTCTTTTTCCAATTATCTGTCAATAACCATTTAGGTTGTTTCCATATCTTTTCTGTTGTAAATAATTCTGCAATGAACATAGGGATACATATATCTTTTCAAATTTGTGGCTTTTTTGTTGTTGTTGTTCTTCAGATAAACACCCAGAAGTAAAATAGCTGAATCATACTGTAGTTCTATTCATAATTTTTTGAAAAATCTCCATACTGTTTTCCATAGGACTATACTTATAAACTGTGTAAGAAGGTTCCCTTTCCTCCACATCCTTTCCAACATTTGTTATTCCTTATCTTTTTGATGATTGTCATAGGTGTGGAGGTCTTATTGTGGTTTTGATTTGAATTTACCTGATAATCAGAGATATTGAACATCTTTCCCTCTTCTCTGTGTCTTCTTTGGAAAAATGTCTATTCAGATTCTGTACCCATTTTTCACCTAGTTGTTTTTTTGTTGCTGTTGTTGTCACTGGGTTAAATGAGTTCTTTATATATTTTGGATATTAGCACTTGTCAGATATATGATTTTCAAATATCTTCTCCCGTTTTAGTCCATTGCCTTTTCAACTAGATAATGGGTTCTTTCACTGTGCAGAAACTTTTTAGTGTGATGTAGTCCATTTTTGCTTTTGTTTCCCTTAATTTGGAGTCAGAGCCACAAAAATATAATTAAGACCCATGTCAATGAAGATATTGTCTATGGTTTTTGTCTAGAAATTTTATTATTTAGGTTATTACAGGTATTGCAAGCTTTTCATCCCCTTTTAACTTTTGTGTATGATGTATCAGCTCAGTTCAGTTGCTCAGTCATGTCCAACTCTTTGTGACCCTATGGACTGCAGTACGCCAGGCTTTCCTATCCTTCACCAACTCCAGGAGCTTGCTCAGACTCATGTCCATCAAGTCAGTGATGCCATCCAACCATCTCATCCTCTGTTATCCCCTTCTCCTTCTGCCTTCAATCTTTCCCAGCATCAGGGTCTTTTCCAATGAGTCAGTTCTTTGCATCCAGTGGCCAAAGTACTTGGAGCTTCAGCTTCAGTATCAGTCCTTCCAGTGAATATTCATGGTTAATTTCCTTCAGGATTGACTGCTTTGATCTCCTTGCAGTCCAAGGGACTCTCAAGAGTCTTCTGCAACACCACAGCTCAAAGGCATAACTTCTTTGGTGCTCAGCTTTCTTTATAGTCAACTCTCATGTCCATACATGACTACTGGAAAAACCATAGCTTTGACTAGACAGACCTTTGTTGGCAAAGTAATGTCTTTGCTTTTTAATATGCTGTCTAAGTTGGTCATAGATTTCCTTCCAAGAAGCAAGTGTCATTTAATTTCATGGCTGCAGTCACCATCTGCAGTGATTTTGGAGCCCAAATGTAATAGTCTAATTTCATTTTTTTGCATGTGGCTGTCCAGTTTTCCCAGCACTATTTATTTCTCCATAATATGTTCTTTTCTCCTTTGTTGTAAATTAATTGTCTATACGTATATGGTATATTTCTGGACTCTCACTTTTGTTCCATTGATCTATGTGCCTGTTATTGTGCCAGTACCATACAGTTTTTATTACTGTAGTTTTATGGTATAGTTTGATCAGAAAGTGTGATACCTTGAACTTTTTTCTTTTTTCTCAAGATTTTTTGGTTATTATTCTTTCCTGGCTCCAAGTACAATTTAGAATTATTTATTCTAGTTATGTGAAATATGCCATTGGCATATTGGTAGAGAGTACATTGAATCTGTAGATTGTTTTAAGTAATATGAACATTTTAAAAATATTGTTCTTACATCTCATGAGCATTATATATCTTTGCATTTCTTTCTATCTTCTATTTCTTTCAACAATGTCTTATAGTTTTCAGTGTACAGGGTTTTCACCTCCTTGGTTATGTTTATTACTACATATTTTATTCTATTTCATGCAAATGTAAGTGGGATTATTTTCTTAATTATCTTTCTGATAGTTTGTTACTAGTGTATAGATGCCACTGATTTTTATATATTGCATTCTTTGGTTTTACTGAATTTGTTTGTTAGTCCTAATTGTTTTCTTTTGGTGCAGTCTTTAGGGTATATAGGATCATGTCATCTGCAAATTGGAGAAGACAATGGCACTCCACTCCAGCACTCTTGTCTGGAAAATCCCATGGATAGAGGAGCCTGGTGGGCCTCAGGTCATGGAGTCGCTAAGAGTCGGACACGACTGAGCGACTTCACTTTCACTTTTCACTTTCATGCATTGGAGAAGGAAATGGCAACTCATTCCAGTGTTCTTGCCTGGAGAATCCTAGGGATGGGGGAGCCTGATGGGCTGCCGTCTATGGGGTAGCACAGAGTCAGACACAACTGAAGAGATTTAGCAGCAGCAGCAGCATCTGCAAATAATGATAGTTTTACTTTTCCTCTCTGACTTAGATGCCTTTCATTCCTTTTACTTGCCTAATTGTCAGGGCTATGACTTCAAATATTATGTTGAATAAAAATGATGTAAAAGGGGCATCCTTGTCTTTTTCCTGATGTGTGATGTTAATATTTGTTTTATGTATCTTGATGTTTCTATGTTGGATGCATATGAAAATTATATCATCTTACCGAATTGGTCACTTTATCATATGTAATGCTCTTCTTTGTCTTTTTTGAAAATTTTTGTTTGAAAGTCTATTTTGTGTGATATGAGTATAGATACTCCAGCTTTTCATTTCCATTTACATGGAATATCTTTTTATCTCTTCACTTTCAGTCTCTGTGTGTCCTTACTTCTGAAATGAGTCCCCTTCAGGCAACACATCAATGTATTTTTTTATTATTATTCAATCAGCCACTTCTGTCTTTTGATGGGTGTATTTAGTCCATTTACATTTAAAGTAATTATGAATAGATGTGTGCTTATTGCCACTGTGTTGATTGTTTTCTGGTTCTTTTTGTGTTTCCTCTCTTTTCTCTTTTATCTTTCTCTCTGCCCTTATGCTTTGGTGGTTTTCTTTAGTGTTATATTTAAATTCTTTTGTGTGTTTGCTATAAGTTTATTCTTTGTAGTTACCATAAGATTCACACACAACATTCTATGAAAAAGCAGTCTGTTTTATAGCAACTTAAATTTTAGCACATTCCAAAGCTTTATGTTTTCACTCCCCACCCCAACATTTTATTCTTTTGATGATACATTTTATATCTTTTTATTTGATGTATTACTTAACTAATTATTTTAACTTCGGTTTATTTTACTACTTTTATCTCTCAATCTTTTTGCTTGCTTTATAGGTAACTGATTCACTACCTTCATTACACATGTACATTTTATAGTGAGATTTTAATTTTCATGTGTTTTCTAATTATTGTAGTGTCAGTTTAATGGTGATTGAATCCTTTTGTTAAGGTTTACCTCAGTTCAGTTCAGTTCAGTTGCTCAGTCGTGTCCAACTCTTTGCAACCCCATGAATCACAGCACGCTAGGCTCCTTTGTCCATCACCAACTCCCGGAGTTCACTCAGACTCACGTCCATCAAGTCAGTGATGCCATCCAGCCATCTCATCCTCTGTCGTCCCCTTCTCCTCCTCCCCCTAATCCCTCCCAGCATCAGAGTTTTTCCAGTGAGTCAACTCTGCACATGAGGTGGCCAAAGTACTGGAGTTTCAGCTTTAGCATCATTGCTACTGCTAAGTCGCTTCAGTCGTGTCTGACTCTATGCGATCCCATAGACGGCAGCCCACCATGCTCCCCTGTCCCTGGGATTCTCCAAGCAAGAACACTGAAGTGGGTTGCCATTTATTCCTTCCAAAGAAATCCCAGGGCTGATCTCCTTCAGAATGGACTGGTTGGATCTCCTTGCAGTCCAAGGGACTCTCAAGAGTCTTCTCCAACACCACAGTTCAAANCCACCATGCTCCCCTGTCCCTGGGATTCTCCAAGCAAGAACACTGAAGTGGGTTGCCATTTATTCCTTCCAAAGAAATCCCAGGGCTGATCTCCTTCAGAATGGACTGGTTGGATCTCCTTGCAGTCCAAGGGACTCTCAAGAGTCTTCTCCAACACCACAGTTCAAATGCATCAATTCTTCGGCACTCAGTCTTCTTCACAGTCCAACTCTCACATCTAGGAAACTCTTAATCTATCCTTCTATTCTTTTTAATGATAAACTTCTTGGGTAGAGAATTATTGGTTGGAAGTTTTTTCCTTTTAGCACTTTAAATAAGTCATGCCACTCCCTTCTGGCCTATAAAGTTTCTGCTGAAAAATCTGCTGATACCCTTATAGGGTTTCCTTTGCACATAACAAGTTGTTTTTCTCTTGCTGATTTTATGGCTTCTTCTTTATTCTTAACTTTTAACACTTTAATTATAGTGTGTCTTGATGTGTTTATCTTTACATTCAACTTTTTTCCCCCTGAGATTCATCTTATTTGTAGTTCTACAGTTTCCTGGTTCCAGATGTCTGTTTTCTTCCCCAGATTATAGATGTTTAGCCACTATTTCTTCAAATAATTTTTTCTAGACCTCTTCTCTTTCTCTCTCCCATCCTGTCACTCCTATATTGTGAATATTAATATCCTTGATGTTGTCCCAGAGATTCCTTAATTTATCTTTACTTTTTTTTTTTTT